>JAMDHV010000038.1:0-157442 GCA_029717575.1 Peribolospora kevripleyi | reverse complement strand
TCTCTCACCCACTCCTTCTAGCTCTCTCGCCCAACTCTTCTCGCTTAATCCCCTCTCGTCCTGTAGTTAACACACGCAACCCTTAAGTGGGAACAGTAGAATAACACTCTTAAAACCTAACCCTAAGCCCCGGAAGCACATGTCAGAATGAACACGTTAAGGCCTGCCTGGGGAACAAACATAAGACGAGCTTACCTTCCAAGGCGTGCGCCTCTGCATGATGCTTCTAGGTGAGAGCGAAAGAATAGGAGCGACGTCGATGATGACAGCGAGGTGGGCGAGCCGATCGGTGGACGTCCGTCTTCGGTGTTGGCCTGCCAGTTTTATAGATGAAGGGAACGCTTCCCCCTCGCTGAAAGAGGAATGCGTATCGCTGAAGAGCAGCAGCCTGTCTGTCCTCAGAAAGACAAGGGAGTGTGACGAATTCGCTGAAAAGGCTGAGATGATGCGGTGAATGACCTTCTTCTCCGCCGGCCTGGCCCAGTTTTGTGGAAGAGAGGAACGCACCGCTGATGCACGTCATTCTTCCTGTTGTCGGTCGCCAAGATGTCAGAGTGGAAAAATGATCACACCGAATTCATGAACCTAAACTCAATCGGCAAGAACCAAAACACCGGTCGGGTGACGCAAGAGGAATTGCATTCATTGTTGCTCTGCGCAGACATTACAATTACAAAAGCATGCAGATGACGCACGGTCCACTGATGTGAGCATAACCATTCCAATGACCAGCTGACTTGAGAGCAAGGAGATGGGGACAGCGTCGGTGGCCTCTTAATGTTGTCTCATGTTCTGATCTCCGGTCGTCGTTGACAACGACGCCGTACTCGTATTGTCTGAAACTAGTATACAGGGAGGGACACGAGGGCACAGGTTGGGGGTGGCAAGAGGCAGGGAACGAAGGGTGAGAAAGCGGAGATGACCATGGCAAACAGCAGCAGGGTGAGGCTGGTAGTCGTCGGGAACATAGCTGATGATGATGGTGGCACCACTGGCGTGCGTTCGGGTGGGTTATGATGGCCCGCAGTGGAGAGAATGGTCGAGGATGGGGATGACGACAGCCGAAAAGCTCTATGTTTGGTGGACGACGATGGTGTGCCGAAGCGAGCTGCGGATGGAGGGTGGCCGCGACAAGCGTCCGGAGTGGACTAGACAAGAAGGAGGCAAGAGGACAGGTCGAGCCGAGTAGGCCGGCGACGTTGAGGAAGCGAGCGGGTCAAGCGAGAGGAGATGGAAGAAAAGAAAAAAAAAAAAATGAAGCTGGATGCGGTAGAAAACTACCGCCGCCCGCGCCTTGCAACTCTAGATGGAGAGGACAGAGGGTGATGACGGCGGCGGGGAATCGGCGACGGTCGACTCAAATCCTCGCAGGCGTCACGCCGTCGGCCTCCTCCAACTGTCTCTCCATCTCCATCGCCTCTTCCAACTCGCGTTCGAACACCTTGATCTTTTCCTCGTCCTCAAATGGCTGCAAAGGCATCCTGGGAGGGCCGTAAGGGTTGTAATACCTGCCGATGGCCCACTTGGCGCCGGGAATGCCGATCTTGGACATGGCCCAGTCGGCGCGGGAGAGGAGGTCCTGCAGCTTCTGAGCCTCCTCTAGCGCGTCCATGCGCTCTTCCGCGCTGGCCTTTTTCTTTGCCGGGGCGCCGCGCTGAGGGTCAAGACCAAGAGCAAGGGCGGCGCGATCGTAAGCGCGAAGGAGGAGGCGGGGGCAGAGGTTTCCGGTGCCGGCGATGACGCCGGTGTGGCGGGAGACGAGGGCGGGGAGGACGATGTCGCCATAACCGGGAAAGACGTGGAAAGGGTTGGAAGGCGTGGAGGCAGCGAGGCGGGAGAGGGAGAGACGATGGCCTTTGCCGATCATGGCGCAGGTGAGCTGGAGGGAGGGCGAGGAGAAGGGGAAGGAGGGTGAGAAGAGGATCACGGGCGGCGTTTGGACGCGCATGGAGGCACCGTACCACCGTACGGGGGACGTACTTTGGCTCCGCAGATGTTAGGATGTTGGGCGATTTCCTCGAGCAGGTCGCTGTCAAGATCGATGCCAGCGGCCTGTAGGAACGGTGGGAAGAGTCGAAAGGAAGAGGAAGAGGAAGAGAAAGGGTGAGGTGAGAAAGAGGGGCATGGGCGGGGAGAGACAAACTATGCGCTTTCCAGCACAGAGGGGAGACTCGGTAGGCGAGCACGCGGAAAACTCACAGAAGCAGGAAAGTTGTAGATCATGACGGGGACATGGCTGTGTTGAGCGACTACCTGGAAGAACTGGACGAGGGCCTTTCTGTCCCTGGCGATGGCATTGGCAAAGTAGCCTGGAGAGATGACGATCACGGCGTCTGCGCCGGCGCGGGCGGCGTCTTGGGAAAGGGCGATGGTTTCCTTGAGGGAGCCGGTGCCTGTGCCGGCGATGATGGGGGTGGTGAGGGAGGCAGCATCGATGGCGCGTCGAGCGGTGGAGATGAGGGTGTAGCGCTCGTCTCTGGAGAGGTGCGAGGCTGGGTGGAAGAATGGATATGGGTGAGCGGAGGGCACTGCTTTGTAGAGTTGTCCCGGCACCGGTCGTCGACTCACCTTCGCCGGTAGTGCCCATGACGACGAGGCCGACGCCGGCTCGGGCCATCCTGAGAATGTGATCCTTCCAGGCGACGAGATCGAGCTCCTCGGAGCCATCGGAGCGGAAGGGAGTGGGTACGGGGACGTAGACACCTCCGGGAAGGGGGCGCGAGGTGTAGGGTGCGATGCCGTTGGCGTCATGGAGAAGGGAGGCGTGGGTGTCGCTGACGGTCATGACGAAAGGCGGGTGGGTCTGGACGACAGGAGAGGGGTGAGCGGGATGAGGAGGAGAGAGGGTGAGAGAGGCAAGGTTGGGGTGGGCTTTTATACATTTGCTCTCTGTCTCTGTCTGTCTCTCTCGCGGCGGTCGTGGTCCGCTGCCCCGCCCGGGGTTTCGGTGGCCACGCGTCGAGGAGGACGGGGAGAAGGTCGGCGGTTCCGGGGAATAGGAGGAGGAGGCAGAAGGGGAAGCGGAGGCGGAAGCGGAGGCGGAGACGACAGCGAAAGCGAAAGTGAAAGCGGGGGTGGTGAAAGCGAAGGCGGATGCGAACGGCGGATGCGGGAGGCGGTGACTGACAGCGGAGGCGGTGATATCTTTGGTCGGTCTGGGAACGGCGGTGACAAGAACTAACTAGCCAGCTCGCTTCAATTGCACTGCGCTGTGCTGAGCGGAGAGAAGGAAAAGAGCGCGCGCTCGGTCGGCTACGATTCCTCCTAGTCGCCCAACTTCGTCCCTCCTTCCATCCTCACTCAGTCTAGCCTGCTCTAGCCTGTCCTGCTCTATCCGCTCGATCGGGCACCACCGGGAATCATCCACGGGCTAGAGGTCACCTTGCGGCCGTGGTCGTCGGTCCATGGCGTCGCAAGACGTTGTATAGAGATCAGGCTTGCATCGGGCCTAGCTCACCCTCACCCTTGCCCTTGCCCTTGCCCTTGCCCTTGCCCTTGCCAGCGTGCAAGAAAGGGCCGGTCGTACGTCGGGCCGGTCAGGCGATCGATCGGACCGATCTTGTGCGATGGCCACCGCTCACGCTCGCCCGGTCGCCGGGCTGGCCGGCTTGGCTGCCGTCGCCGTAAGGAGATGGAGATGTCGGCGCTTTCTGTGGGCTCGGGCCGAGGGCGACGGGCGGCATGGCGGGGGATTAGTATGGGATCGTCGGACCGACGCCGAACGACCCGCTCGCGTGGCCGGGCCGGCCTCGGCTGGTGGCCGAACGCGCGGTGCTGTGCGGATGGACGTGCGATCGCCGTCGCCGCGCTGACCTGACCTAACCCCGCAGCTAGCTAGCTGACTGCCAGGCCGGACAGACGGCCGCGATGGTTGGTTGGTAGTGACAGCCGACTCGGTCGGCGACCGTCCACCGGCGACCGACGGCGGCCGACGGAACCGCGCGCAACTCCGGCGACCGACGGCGACTCGGCGGGGCGCGGACCGAACCAAGTGAGTGCGTGATGAGTAACTCGACACCAGCCAGCCAGCCCAGCGGTTGAGCCGGAGTCGGAGTCGGCGACGCCACGTTGACACCCACCGTCCCGCTCAGCACTCGACCCGACGCGTTGGATTGACGGATGATGGCATGGGCGGAGGGATGGATGGATGGATGGATAGACGGATGAATGAATGGATAGAGACGGAAGGACACGGACACCGGATGGATGCGCCCTCGGTAGAATTGGCCGGGGTGCATCACATTGCATCGCGCATCACATTGCATCGCATCTCATAGCGTTGCATGCACCGCACTGCACTGCGTCGCATCACATCGCTGCGCATCACATCAATGCACATCGCATCGCGTCGCTTCCCAATGGCTCGCCCTCGCTTTTGCCTCCGACGTCGCACCGCGTGGACCATGCTTTCCGAATGCGCCGCGAAGCCAAGCGAAGAAGAAAAGTGCGGGTGCGACGCGGATGTGACGGCGTCCACCCCACACCCACTCACCGACTCGCGATGCGGGAGACGCCACGACGTAAGTACGTACACCTTTGTACGTCACCTACCCTCCTCACATCCAGCCAGTCAGCGCCCTTGTATATCCAACCGCCCCTCCGCTCCCGCTGCGGCCGTGCCTGGCGGCTAAGTCACCAAGCAAGGCCGGCCCACGATCGTGCGTGCGTACACACGTTCGCCAACCGCACCGCGCACAGCCCACCGCGCCACCTCAGCATCCTCCTTTCCCCGTTCGTGCCCCCCGTCCCATCATATCACGTCTCGTGATCCTAACCCTCTTTCATTGATCATTAGTACAGACAGAGCCGAGCGAACAGCCAAGCGAGCGTATCCGGAATGCATCCATAACGTCCATCGGCCCACGCCTCGCCATCCTTCCCAACCCAACCCCTAACCCGCCCTTCAACGCTCTCCACCTCCGCCCACCCTGACCGACGCCGGCATGCCAACGCCCGTCGGCCTCATCGCCGCGTGCCCGTGGGCCAATCCAGATCCAGGTCCCCGCTTCGTCCCATTCTCTGCCAAGCCCGCCTTGAAAGCTTTGACGTCCTCTGCGTGCAACGCGTTGACCTGAGAAGCAGGTGGGAAACCCTTTTGCGTCGCAAAGTTCGCCTGTCGTCCTGCCGGTGCCGCCGTCGATGATGACGTGGACCGAAGACGAGCCGGCGGTACGTAGTATTGGTCCACGATCGGTTGCTGCAAAACGTTCATCTGCCCCAGCGTACCAAGTTGAGCTCCCATTCGACCCATCCTCATGCCAACGCCACTCCGCACTCACTTTGGGCGTAATGCAGAGGAGCGTGTTCGTCGGGATTTCCATCCAATCCGCTGTCCGTCCGTCGTCACCACCGTTGGCCGAATCAGCGACGACCGCAAAGCAAAGAACGAGCGACGCCAACACAGCCCCATCTCACCCACCCTTCTCGAATGTCAGCGGCTCGCTTGCCACCAGGATGATCTTCTCTCGCTTGTCCGCTTTCACCATCCGATAGAATCCGCCTTCCTTGTACTCGTCAAAGCTCGTCCCGGAAGAAAAATACTAAGAGAACACGGTGCAACCGTCCATCAACTTCCCACCTCCATCCTCAAATGCCCCCTACCCCGACACAACGCGCACTCACCAGAGAAGCCGCTTCCTCCGTCCTCGAAGAGATGTAGCGAGTACATACCACCGACCGGCCGTCGGTAACACAAAAGTTCATGAGCGATGGCTGCGAGAGAGAAAAGAGCGAGTCGTCTAAAGTGAGTCTCCCCCTGCGACGCCGACGAAAGCACAAGACTCACCTCTTTGCTTCCCACTTCCTCCGCCCAAGCGTTCAGCTGCTTGATCGTCTCCAACATGGCCTCGTTCAGCTCCTGATGCGTAAACTCGTGCTTTCTCGGGTCGTCGAGCTTGCTCAGAAACACGGCGAACGACCACTCGGAATCCGTATTTCCTTGAGGGAAAAGGAAGAGCTCGTCGGTGAGCGATTCTTGTAGTCGACGCTTGTACAGGTTGAAGTCGCCAAGAGAGCCGTTGTGCATCCTGCAACCAAAAGAAGAAATTAAAAGTCCATATAAGATCCAACGAGACTACTGTCAGCACGCCTTCCTTACCACATCAACTTCCCGAACCGCCACGGATGACAATTCGTCTCCGACAGCGCACCGGCCGTGCTGGCTCTGACATGGGCGCTGTCCGGGCATGAGGTATGCAACGACGAGGCAAGATCATCACCCGTCAGCAGTCGCACCTGGCTACGATCACAGAACAGTAGGCCGCTCACAATACTAGGGGCGATTTGATCTTCTCCGCCAGTCGATGCAGGTTTTGGTTATTCCACGCCGGCGTCACCGAGGTGAAGATGCACTAATGCGCCCCGGTGGATAAGAAAGTGTGCCTGTTGAGCACAGACGCTCTCGTGTTTAATGTCTCCATCCGCCTCTGACTCACCGGAGCTTGACCCAGCTCCTGGTCTTCGACCGAGTCGTACCAGCCCACTCCAAACCCATCACCCTAGCAAACATGGCCAAGCGAGACGGAGAGCCCAAGTTAGTAAATGCTGCCTTAGACCTATACCAAAGCCTTGGTGCAAGACTCACGTTCACCGAGCGGGTGGCATCCAGCCTCAGCCTCGAATCAAACGCCTTTGGTTGACCAAACAAGACGAAACGGCCGGATGAAGGGGGTGAGCACGACCATGTCCGTTTGGCCATACATGCCATGTCGGGCCCACCTGATTGATGATGCTGTGACACGGCTTGGTGATCAAATGCTGGAGCTGAATAGGCTCGGCGCCCTTGAATACTGCGAGGAGAAGAGCGACGACATTCACGCCGGTCGATTCGGTCAGGTCAAGTCGTGCGAGCGACGGAGTATCGTTATCAGCGGTCACACACCTAATAATCTGCACATCGCATCTCCCGACCTGACCAACCGCTCACGGCGAGTCGCCTAGCAGAGCTCAGAGGCAGCAGCTAGAAGAGCGAAGGAGAGCTAGCTGGGCAAAGTGGAAGAACGAAGGGGCCAGTTCGGTAGGCATAGAGAACCCAAGTTGGAGCAATCGCTGACTCCCGATCCGTATCCGCTTGCCGCAGTTCAAGTTCGAAATCCCCGGCTCATATGTCGCGACCGCAGGCGACTATCCTTGCTGCGGCGACGTGCCCGGGTCGGGAGCGCGGGTGTCCACGCGAGTTAGGAGATCTGCTGGGCTTTATCTGCTATCGCTCCGGGCCGTCGCCTCTCACACGACAGTCGACAGCCCAGCCAGCTGTATCGTCTTTATCGCATGTTCTCCTTCTCCCCTCCATCCACCGCATCCCGCTTTCCATCCGCTTCTGCCGGTCTCGTCGGTATTTGAGCTTGACCCGTTCCCCTTGTCTATCCCCGCCTGCGATCACGACGCCTCGCCTTCCTCGCCGCCCGCGCTGCCATGCTCAATGTCGCAGGCGCTTGGACATCTCAGTCGTTGAGCGATGCCTTTGGCACAGCTAGCTTCATTGCTTGGCTTGGTGCACAGTTTCCGTGAGTTATTCGCCCCTTCCCGCCTCTTTTACCCCACCTCTTGTGATCGACAGATGCATGGGAGGACGAGCGGAAGGCGGGGCGCGTGGACGTCAATCATGCATACATTCTTACCAACCCGTTCGTCTTTCACGACTGGCTCCTGGTTTCCACTCCTCTATTCTCTCAGGCAAATTCTAGAGAATGCACGACGCGGGGATGTGGAGGGACTGAGCATGCAGTTCCTCATGAGTTGGATGGCCGGCGATGTCGCAAATCTGGTCGGGTGCATATTGACGCACCAGCTACCTTTTCAAGTGCGTCATTTTTTTTCCTGCATTGAACCGTATTCAGACGCCACGCCCTCCTCCTACTGTGGCCGCGTCGACGACACAGGTGCTGATTAGGGGTTCTCGTTTCCCATGTTTTCTCCCCTCAACCTGCAGACCGCCGTAGCTACCTACTTCTGCTTCATCGACATGTGCCTGATGACGCAGTACTTCTGTGAGCTCGTATGGGCCCTCTACCAAGATTTGACGCGTTCTTGACCACGTCTATATTGACCGCTCTCTCGTTGTCTCCGCGTTGCACAGATTACTGGCGTAAGGCGAAACGACGAGCGCGCATACGCCGGCATCGCCACCACCACCCCGCTGTGCGCTCCCACTCCACCTGTCGTCCCGAGCTGGAACGGCAGCCATCGAGGGCAAGTAGGACTTCCCAACCCAGCACATATCACGGTCCTCATCCCGCTCATCACCCTCACCACCACCATCACCACCATCATACCGAAGACTCACTCCGCGCTCTCTCCCTCGCCGCAGCCAGCCTTGCAGAGCTGGCCGCAGAGGCAGCTGAGGAAGCAAGCTTGGAGAGGGGCAGCCGATCCCGCCAACGGGGCCACTCGCATCGAAGACGAGCGCGGGAAGGAGAAGAAGGTAGCATGGAGGAGGACGAGGGTGCGGATATGGAAGGGTACATGACCTCCAGTCTCCTCTCGGAGCGGACTTCCACGTCCCTTCGGAGGAAGGTATCGCCGTACGAATGTCGTCGCGACCCGTCTGTTGCCTCTCGCGGCGATGGCGGGAGAATACCTCGTAAACAGCGAGAACCATCTTCCTCGCCTTCGACTTTCCGCGGTCCTGTTCCGGATGACATGGGATCAGCCCCTCTCGGAGACAGGCGGTCCGCACCTGCGTCTTCCTCATGTTCCGGCAACGAGAGGAGGGGCCGCACGTTCCGAAGAGCTGCTCAGTCGGCGGTGGCCAACGCGCTCTCGCCGTTGCTGGATGGTCGGGACGCCAACCGGTCCGACGAGAGTGGTCTTGTTCCGTGGACCACGACGGCGGATCCGACTGGCTCGCATCCGCCGTCGGCATCTATCCAAGCGCGCTCCCATCTCCAACCGTCAGCGTTGGCAAGGAGTAGAAGCGGAAGCATGGTCACTGGGAGGAGCCCAAGCGCTGGCCGGACCAGCGCGAGCATTGTCTTCATGAGCGTGTGGCTCCTCGTCGGCCTTGGAGGTTTCAGCAATTATTGGGCACCATCCGAACTCTCCGCTGGGGTGGGTTCGGTTATAGACAGGCGAGGGACTGGCAGAGCGTGGGGCGCCCATAAACGTCAAGTTGGCAGTGCCATCCCGTCTTCAGAGACACCGTTCTTTTCCTCCACCGTATCTTCTACACTCACGTCTGTTCCGTCGATCTCGGCGGTCAACGCGTCCCTGTCGTCGATCGACCGAGCCAGCGCCTTTCTTTCAGCTCGTCATCCCGCTTCGTTCTACTATCATTCATCTTCGCCCACTCTCGGCATCGGCGTCGATGAGCAGCCTCTCCTCCCGTGCGATCTAGAAGGCGGAAAGGATCCGGAACGCTGTTCGAATCTGTCCTTTTCCTTACCTCATCACGTTTCCACCACGACCGGCGACGCCGATTATGACCACGATCTACAACCGCTGGTCTCGCCTGACACCGAACCCCCTCAGCCTCGACTCTCGCCTGAAATTCCACAGCCGCCGCCTCGAGCCTCGACGGATCGCCTCATAGGTCGCATCTTCGCCTGGATCTGTACCGTTCTCTACCTGACCAGCCGCCTACCCCAAATCTGGACGAATTACACGCGCCAGAGTGTCGAAGGGCTGAGCATGCTACTCTTTGTCGCGGCTTTTTGTGGCAACTTCTTCTACACGCTTAGCATTCTCACTTCACCCATCGTTGCTGAACCGCCGCCGAAGAGCACAGAGTATTTATTAGAGTCGGGTAAGTCGGGGAGCGTATTCACTTGCGATTTTCCATTGAACTGGGCGGGTTCTCTGACTCTACGCGGTTACTGTGTCTCTCCCCAAAAACAACCATCCTTCTCCTAGTACCATTCCTCCTCGGCTCGGCTGGCACACTCCTCTTTGACGTGATCATCTGCGCCCAGGCCTTTCTGTACACCCGCGCCAGCCGGAAACATCACCGAGGTCGTCGACGGAGGTCGAAAGTTGTGGATGAAGAGAGTCCGCTACTCGGCGGTGGAGAAAGAGTTGAAGGAGGACGAGATGCGATGGAACGGGCGACTGGTTTCGCCACGGCCACTCTGAACGCTGAAGGGACGCTGGCGTCACCGATTTCAAGAGGCCTTGCCATTGAGCCCTCGGACGCTACGGCCACCGCGACCACGACTGTCACACGAGCCTGGACGGGGACCGCATTCTACGGCTCATGGGACGACAGAGATCCTCCCATGGCGGATGTCAGCGAGGTAACTATTCGAAGAACGACACAACGGAGCCGAGGAAGAGACGGTTCACCGGCATCCCTCTCGCGCTCGTCCCCGGCTTTGTCCCCGTCCTCGAAAGGAAGGAAGATGGACCTTCCAGATGGATACGGACATGGACACCTGCACGAAGGAAGCGAGTGATGCTTGAGACGGGTTATGCGGTCAGCCGCCTCTCTGTGCTCAATGTCGTGGTGAGAACACAGCGCGGTATAATGGCTCGTATCTCCGTGATCGTATCGGAGCGACTCGGCAGAAATCGTCGGCGAAAACCAGCTGAGGCTGTGGGCTAGGTTTACCGGACTTGCGAGTAGACGGCGTCGCACAATGTATCATTACCGATGTTATTACAGGAATAGGGTCTCGATCTTGTTCTGGGGAGGATGACGAAGCTTTGGGGGCGTGTGGTGCCCGCTGGTACAATTCGATGAGTGACCATGGACGACAGAGGTGATTATATTTGAGGGCAGCCAACCTTGCAGGGTCACTCGCGCACCCATGGTCTCGCGCCGCAGCTGCCGGCGGTGGTCAGCACAGACCACTCGTCTTGCTCTAGCTTTCCCTCCCTTGTTACCTGTGTGGAATCGAGCATTCGGTCAGTAACGGCGAGCAGGCTCTGATATCGGCGGCGCACTGAGCTTCCGGCCAGCCTCCATGCCCGCCTCTCATCCAGGTCAGGAGGTTGAAAGCTGCTTCGATTCTCAGACTTACTAGTCCGAACCATCTCCATCTCCAATTTCATCTTCTTTCTTTTTTTCCCGCTTTCTCTCTTAGTCATGTCCAATTGGCCGGACTGTAACCTATGTGAACTAGTGGAGGTTTGTTGACGGGTGACTAACATTCTGAGCTGTCGTAAAACAGCTTAATGAAACTCGACACTGAGGCCACTCCGTCCGGAACCACCCTCTCCTACTTGTTTGCTTGTTTCTCCCACAGAATAAAGACCCTGGAGGAGGAATACTTAACCGATATTATTGGTTAGATGCCGACCGCCAGAGACGCTTCTCTCTCCAGGAGAAGTTCACCGTGATCAGGCGTCTCGACGAGGGACGGCCCCACAACCCAAAAGTTTTCGCTTGGCTCGCTCGACTCATGGTCATCCTCAATTGTCCTTGGAGCCATCTCCAGCTCTTCGTCAGGGTGCAGGATTTTATCGGTGGCCGCAGGCTAGACTCTGTGTCGGACAATTATCTTGATAGGATAGAGGGGCTCGTTGATGCCCTGAGCAAGGAACCCTTGGGGCGCCACTCTCCCCCCTCCTCGCGCGTCGACCCCAGCGTCCCTCAGAGGCAGTTCCGGCCTTTGGCTCTCAGGGACGCTTCGCAATATGTGCCCTTCTTTGCAGGACAGGGTGAGTCGTCTGCGCGGCTGCGTCGCCTCGCCGGTGCTTCCCTCTCGCTGCGTGCGCTCGCTGACCCTGTACCTCCTCCTTCGTCCTTGCTCTCTCTGCCGCGCCTGCCCGCCAGCTCGAGCGGTCTCTACCGCGTTCCTCTCCCACCTCGTACACGGCGGCCGGAGATCGTCGTGGGACATCGAGATGTCCCTGTTCAACGCCTTCATGCGCGACGTGGCTTCCTACTCCCACCTCACCGACGTCAAGACCGTGCGCTCGTTCATCAACTTGGCCTCGCTCATCCCTCCCAGTCCCAAGGACGCCATTTTCACCCCAGTCAGCTTCCGCGTCAAGCAAAGGGATTTCGGCGGCATATTGAAGGAATTCGATGACAAGAAGGACGGGAGCAGGGAGGTCACCGCGGAGTGGGACGTGGACGAGAGGCTATGGAGGAGGATGCAGAAACAATGGAGAGAGAATGGGAAGGAGAAGAAGAGGCAGAAGGTCATTCTCTATCTTCATGGTGGTGAGGGGGCCGACGACCTTGTTCGCGGGTGGGGCGGCGTCGTTAACGATCAAGCTTCCGTCGTCCCCCTTCCTCCAGGTACCTACTACGTCATGTCCGCGACGAGACACCGTCCCTTCACCATCTCCCTTTCCAAGTACACCGAGTGTCGTCTCCTAGCGATCAACTACCGCCTCGCGCCGAACACTCCCTTCCCCCGGCGCTGCACGACTGTCTCTCCGGCTACTTATACCTCATCAGCGACCTCGGATCGAACCCCGAGGGCCCCCACTGACGTTCTTGTGATCGTGCGTCTCCAGCCTTGACCATGTCGTGCGACTCGTGGGAGACGGCAGTAGAGGGGGATCAATGGACCGCTTCCGCATCAAGGCCCATAGGTAGGAGGAGTGTCATGGACCTGCCAGAGCACAAAGAGAACAGTGGTTAAGGTCAGCACAGTCAATGGGGGGAAGGGCTTCGGAATTGCTCACCTTGGTGCATAGGAAGCCGGAGGCCAACACCAGGAGAGGGGTTCGGGTCGATCATTGGCATTGGGCCCCAATGATCACCTCCTCCTCTGCATCAAAGCCCATAGGCGGAAGGGTACCTGTCAGAGCACGAAGACGTTAAGTTCAGCCAAGGCGTGCGGTGCCGTCGCTGCTGCTGGACTCTTGCCTGCGTTTGCGACCTGGGAATGCGGGGGGTGGAAGGGTGGAAGTTGAGATGAGGTGCGGGGGAGAAGGACGTCGGAATAGTCGCTGATTGAGGGCTCTAGAGGGCATGGGTAGCAACCAGAGAGTGCGGGCCCGCCGGCGATTACAGCCACTCGCTCTCGCCGTCTTTCTTTCCACCCTACGATGACTCGCCCTTGGGGTTGGCCTCTTTCCTCCAATACACAAGGTGAGCACTTCCAAACGCCTCTCCCCATTGACTGTGCTAAAACCAGGGTTAGTATGGCATCGGCGGCTGCCCCAGCGGGAAGCTTGAAAAGGCCAGTTGCACACGAGCGACAGCGCTTAAGAAAATGAAAGAGACTTGAACTTAACGAAAGGTGCTTGCGTGGTGGACGTGGTGGACGAGGCAAATTGGGAGATGGCGCGCTGGGCTGTTGCTGGAGTGAAGAAGAGGGCAACGGCGCTCAATAAAATGGAAGATCCAGTGGGAGCGAGGCAGAATCGACTACTGAGGCGAGTCCGCCTGAGCAAGAGGCGAATTCGATTGAACTAGAGGCGAGTTCGAACGACGCCGAGCTCTGGCATCGTCGCCTCGGGCACCTCAGCCTTAAAGCGACCAAAGCCGTCGAGGAGGTGGCTGAAGGAGTCAATATTGCCGATTCGACGCTTGGGACCTGTGAAGCGTGCATCAAAGCCAGATCCATGCGAGATCCCTTCACTGGCACACGCCAGAGAGCGACGAGGCCTTTGGAGCTCGTCCATTCCGACGTCTGCGGCCCTATCGCACCTCGTGCCATCGATGGAGCAACCTATTTCGCAGTCTTCATCGATGACAGGACGATGATGACGTTCGGACACACTCTGAAAGTAAAGAGTGACGTAGCAGTGAGCCTCAAGGCGTTCGTTGCGCTCACTGAGACTCAGAGTGGACGGACAGTCCAGTACATCCGTACCGACGGCGGCCAGGAGTACAGCAGCGCCAGCCAGTTCATGAAGGAGAAGGGAATCCTTCATGACGACTCGCTACTCATCTCAGTGGAATGACGTTGCTGAGCGAGCAAATCGAATGCTGGTCGAAATGGTTCGTGCGCTGCTTGCCTCATGCGAACTCAGCAGGCAGTACTGGAGCGAAGCCTTCAGATTTTGCTGTGTTTTGTCAACGTCTTGGAAGTGCAGGTAAGCTCGTCTTGGATGTCTCTTCGGCCCATCTTCATTCTGACATCCGCTCCTCTCCCTCGGCTTTGGTCGTTGACAGGCGAGCTTTGGACAGCATGTCAGCCAACATCGGCCGTCGACGATGACCCGTCGACGGAGCGGCGCGTAGGATAATAATTCTAAGTGGCAACCGCAGTCGCCCACCGCTGTCGTCGCCGTCCCGAGTTATGCCGTGCCTTCTTTTTGTCTTTCCATTGTATTCCCACCCCTTCTTCTCTCCCGGTTTTTTTTTTTTTTTCCACCGGTTTTTCACCTCACCGGCCGCGGCGGCGATGCGTTCGTTCGTCTATAAAAGGGGGCGCCGCAAGAGCGAAGACGGACGTCGACCCATCCTCATCGTCTTCTCTCTCTGCACGTCGACCCATCCCCTCTTCTCTCACCCTCCGCACGCGCCTTGGAATTACACGCGCCTTGGAATTGAGACACTCCAATGCGTGCGCCTCTGCATAATGTTTTTTGAGCGTCGCCCGAGATGAAAAGGCCTGGAAGCACGACCGACATTGGGCCGAGCCAGGGACGCCACCGGACATGTTGGGATAGCCAAAGATTCTGTTCGGCCGCCATCCGCCGATACTTGATGCACTCGGTCTCCGTACCAATACATCCTCCGTACCCACCTGATACTTCTTTCGCCGAAACACGTATAACACAAACATTTTCTTTACTCGAAAGAGCCTTCTCGCCCAGAGCGTTGTTGAGAGCATCGGCTTTCGCCTGTCGAAAACGCGCAGGTGACAAGGAAAACTCTAAAGCTTTACTGCAAAAGAAGGCAAGAGAAGGTGGTAGACTTGACTCGGACAGCGAGGTACGGACCTTAAAGGTAGTTCGCAGGGCCTACATCCCCGAAGTGATTGGGCAGATGAATTTGAGGAGCAACCGGTGACGAAGAAAGCGCGTGCACTTCACATCGTGGAGGCATCCCTGAAGCAGCCAGGCCGCCAAAGGACGAAGAAATGGCCTCGCGACGAAGTCTTGACATTGACTCGCCCTGCGATCCGAAGAGGGACGGGGGACTGATCTCGTATATCAATCAGCGGGTGTCTCTGCTCAGCCTGGTTGCCCTCCGTCGTGAAGGCCATCTTCGTCTCCATTCATACCTTGACGCCAGGCTGGACGCCGGCGCGTCGTTAGCGGGCTGCGCCGCAGTCACGGGTCGCACGAACTTCTGTCGCGCAGATGACGTCGGAAGATCATCTTCTGGCGATGAAAGAAGAAACTCGGGCTTGCATGTGTGAAGAAAGGATCTATGAGGATGCCTTGGCGGCCGTTTGCCTCCTCCGGCCCCTCCCGTCCCCTTGTTCCGCACGATCATGGCGTGTGCGAGCGATCCTCGGGCGGCTGGGCGGGAGCGCATTTTAATCGTCATTGCTTCGGGCCCGTTCGACCGCGGGCGAAACGCCAATTTGACCGCCGGCTTACTCCTCACCACCACCACCATCTCACCTTCTCCCACTCCCCTTCTCTCTGGCTCTCGCCCACAGGCTCCTTTAGTCTGTCTTCTCTTTTCCATTCTTCACGGCTGCCCGGACTGGTCTGGACTACGTGCGACTGTACCCCAGCGGATTGTACCAAGGCACTCTCCTGGACGACCAGTCTCACCGCCAACCTCGTTCCCGACAAACTCCCTTGACTGCCACCGTCGTCCATCATCATCCTCTTGTCTTCATTCCATCCTCCCGCATCGCTTCCCCTTCATTGCTCATTTTCATCTATCGCGAGCTGCGCTTCGCCTCCCCAATTCCTTCACACCTGCGCTGCGCTTTCACCGCTCACTTGCGGCTCGAGAAACAAGAAGATCGACCAGGTGTGCGCTCCACCCATCCACCGCCCACTGCAACTCGCTTCCCCGCCAACGGTCGACTCTCAACCATTTCCTCGTCATGGCCATCGTTCCCGCCTCCTCGGCGCTCTCTCGCACCAGCACGCACACGCTCAGCACCCTTTTCGCAGCCGGCTTCATTGCCATCTGCATCCTCTTCAGCATCTTCTCCTCCCCGCCCGCCGTCTTCACCTCTACCTTCAACCGCGCGAAAGCCGGATTCGGAGCCATCGTCCCATGGCACCCCGGATATCAGCCAGACGAAGGCCTAGGCCCCATCGATGCGGCGTACGCCGGCTATACAGGCCCGGCGCCCGACCAGAGCCTGGTCGACTGGGGCATCAAAGACAAGGATTCCGGTTTGATCTATCCGCCTAGCTTCATCCCCTCCCAGGCCAACACCGCGCCGAGGCAAAAGGCTGGATTTGTTGTTTTGGTGAGTAGCTCAACATCATGTCATATGTTAAGCGAGCGCGGTGAATGACCCCAACGGCGAGAACCATACCTGCGTGCCCACCCGGCCTACCTGCTGATCCCTATCCCTTGCGGCCGGTCTCTAGGTCCGCAACAGCGAGCTCGAGGACATGAAGAAGAGCATGAAGAACGTGGAGGACCGCTTTAATCGCAAGTACGACTACCCGTGGTACTTTTTCGTGAGTCGTCCCCACTGTTCATCCTATTTCTTGCCGTCATTCAATGCAACCCGTCCATCTCCTCCCCATACAGAACAATGAGCCTTTCACAGAAGAATTCATGGCCGGTGTACGCAAGATGACGCGCGCGCCCGTCTACTTCGGCCTCGTCCCTAAGGAGCACTGGTCCTACCCAGATTGGATAGATCAGGAAAAGGCGGCGCAGACGAGAAAGGATATGGCCGATATCATCTACGGATGTAAGTTGTCAGCCGTGATCCTCCTGTTTAGTTCAGTTCTCGACATTGACTTCTTGTCTCAACAGCGAGCGAGAGCTATCGACACATGTGGTAAGCTTTCTTCCTGCATTCCATCGATCACCTGCATCGAACACAGCACCGTAACCGCAGGACGATGGACGCTCACCGAGACGTTTTCTTCACGCCACCTTTCCGGCTCTGAAATTTCACTTCTCCCAAAACGCTACACCCTTCCCTCCTCCATCGTCGCCGCACATATCCGCCCTGCCTTTTACACCAGTCGGTACAACTCTGGCTTCTTTTATCGCCAGGAGCTGCTCAAAGACCTTGACTACTACTGGCGTGTCGAGCCGGGCATCGAGCTGGACTGTGATGTAGACTATGACGTCTTGTGCGTTGATGGGCCAGCGAGGCGGGAGCCGAGAATGTCGGACGGGCCGCGGCCAAACTGACGTCCCGCGTTTTTTTCATCCTCACGCCCTTCCGTATCGCCATATATTGGTCGTCTTCTTGTCTGTTTTCAGCAACTTTGTGAGTATGATGCTCGTTTTGCTTTGAAATGTTCAGATGCTGACCAAGAACACCCGTCCTCCCCCTTCTTTCGGTAGATGGCGATGAACAACAAGACCTACGGCTTCACCATTGCCATGTACGAGTATGAGGCTACGATTCCGACGCTTTGGAGCGAAGTAAAGAAGGTGAGCGCTGGCGATCGAGATAGCTCGGTGGAACCATCCACTGACCCCTTCCATTAACTCTCCATCGCCAGTTCGCGGCCAAGCATCCCGATTATATTGCGCGCCAAAACAGCCTCTACTTTATGACCGACGAGCCCCAGCGTGGTCTGGAACCCGGGTACAATCTCTGTCACTTCTGGTCCAACTTTGAGATCGGCGACCTTCGTTTCTGGCGCTCGAAGCAGTACAACGACTTTTTCGAGCACCTCGACAAGGCCGGCGGCTTCTTTTACGAGGTGAGTGAGCGATTCGCCCATGTGAATGAGGAGCGTATGCTGACCTGTCCTCTTCTTCCTCTTTCAGCGCTGGGGAGACGCTCCCGTGCATAGCATCGCCGCTGCGCTTTTCCTCGACTCGAGCCGGATTCACCAGTTCGAGGACATTGCCTATTACCATCTACCTTACCGTCACTGTCCACAGAACAAGGCCCAGTTCCACGACAACGGAAAGTGCAGCTGCGACCCCGGCTCGTCGTTCGACCTCGACGGCTACAGCTGCATGACACAGGTGAGCGACCGCGTCGCCGTCTTTCTTCTGCCTCCCATCTACCTATTGACGAAGTCCCTCCGCTCCTCGCAGTGGTGGCGTGTGCGCAACTCGCGACCGTGGTGATAGTGCCATCTACCTCTCTTCCGCTCTCGTCGTCGCAACAGCAGCATCGTACGTCCTGTGTACGTACGTACCTCGTCTGTCCCAATCGCATCTGTACATACTTTAGTTTGCAACTTGAATAGACGAGACGGGTAACCGAATTAAGTACCCGAGCTGCGGTAGTCGACTGCACAGTGGTGTACGGACACAGGCGGACACAGGCGGATCACTCTTCTCTACGAAAGGATTTTCCAAAGATCTTCTTCTTCTTCTTCCCCATCATGTCCTGCTTCATTCCGGTGAGTCCTCTCCGTCCGATTGTCCGAGAGCTTGTTTTTCAGAAGGGAAGGAAGGGCCCGTGTCACCGGCGAAGGAGCACAAAAAAAAGGATGAAACATTTGCTGGCACCAGTCACGAGCCTTAACGGCTTTGCTGATAACCATTTTGCATGGGCGCCATTATACGCTAGGCGCTTTCTGAATCTCCCTTCGCCGGTGAAGAGAGGGTCGTGAATGTCGGAGCTGGGCGGGGCAGCATATACAAGTCAGGGCAAGCTGACCGAGTGGTACCCTTCATTTGTATTCCCCCTCCCTATTTTCATAGGTCTTCACCAGCATGCCCGAGGACACGTGGACAGTGGAAGAGACCGACCGTAGAGGTGGGAAACTTGGAGACAATAGCTAAGGTGTATCTACAGTGATGGTGTTCGACAGGATCGCAATCGAGAGCGCAGGGGTTCATACAGGTGCCGCTTCTCTTCAAGGGATCCACGCTCTCAGAGCGAGCCTGAATGAAAGCAGTCATTGCGTCCCACGTCCGACGCGCCGAGACCTGTGCTACTAACAAAGGTTTATTGTGTCAAGAAGGCGAGAACAGCAGACGGGACGGGCTAGGTGCCTTTTTCTCATCACCTGTATAATGTCCCATCTGCTGACCTGACCACGAGGAGAAACGAGACGTTTGCAATATGATTAGAGATGAACGCAGATCTATCAAGGGGCAGGACAAGCACCCAAAGGGGCCTCCAGAACAATTGTCAGTTTCCGTGCTCGTCTGTCATTTCCATGGCTTGAGCGAAGGAAAAGGTAGAGGGTGGAGTGTAGATTGGTTCATTCTATAGAGCAGCGCAGATCCAGGGAGGCGAGAGAAGACGAAACGGGGCGGAATGTAACCATAATGAACAGGAAACTGGAAGGGATGAGGATGAATCGACATGGTCCAAAGGAGGAGTCGATGACGGCAGGAAGCAGCGTCTACAGGTACGTATGGTATCATAATGACGTTCGGGTAGCGCGACCGTCCTCACAACAAAAAGAAGATCAGGAAGAGAGGTGGACGGTCAATAAAATGACCGTCCACTGCGAAGGCCCGAAACCAAGTGGGGCAGCTGACACAGCGCTACCGGGAAATCGTTGGACGAAAGGCAACTGATCCAAGTCATATCAAGCAAGTCCATGCCACCAAGCCCAGCCCCTTCCCCAGGCCCATAAGAAACCGCGCACACCGACGGCGGTTAGGATGGGCAGGGTGAGGTTGTCGTCCGCTCCGCCGACATCGAGTGCCTCCGCGACGCCTGCTACAACACCGGTGGCGATGCTAAGGATGGGGAGCGGGAGCGGTATGCGCGGGCTCTCTGCCATGGCACTTATCCTGCCTCCCAGGCTGAGAGACCCAAGCACACGAGCGAGGAGCCATCGACTGCTGCCGTCCGGCAAAGCACCGGCGGCGACGCCGATGGCTTCAGAACCCAGCTTTGCCGCGTCGCTCCACCCCGCACCAGTATCGAACCGGCTCAACCCGGCCTTGATGCCCCCCGACGACGCCCATGAAAGGTCCCCAGCCAGCTCGCCTATTGGCCCGACCTTGGTGCCCCAGAAGAAATAGGCAGTCAGCGCACCCATACTCATGGCTGCCAGGGTGCCTGCCATGGACTTGCGAGCGGCAAAAGGAGGGGTGGGAAGGGCAGGAGTATGTCGGCCGAAGAGACGACCAAAAACAGAACTGTTCGCGACGGGACGAAAACGAGAGATAGCCAGTCAGTTATTTTTGCCCAAGGCTCATTGCAGAGCTTGCTTCGTCGCCATATCGGTTCGGGCAGGACCGAGGCCCTAACACTGGATGTGATACTCACGCGCTAGTGTCACACCAAGAGAGAATCATGATGCTGACGCTGGCTATGTCGCGCGGGAATAAGTATAGTGCGGTTATGCATCCGATTAGGTAGTAGACGACGCCGTTGGTTTTAGTCTGCGTTCATAATAAGAGCACAGAGGATGTTAGCGCCCTGCGCACCCTGTTCGCACCGTTCCCCATGGCGTCTGTTAATGTCTGGGATAGATAAGTGAAAGCTCACCTTTTCGCTCTCTCGCATCAAGAAGCCAAGGACCTTCTCGTACACTCTTTCGAAGCCGCGATGGTTGAGACGGAAAAGGTCGGCTGACGCCACGCACAACAGTACAACGATGAGGACGACTTGAATGTGCAGCAGGGGTGCTTTTGTGATATAGAGGTAGAAGACTACGAAGCCTGAGCGATGTGATGTGATGAGATGGGAACGATGGCAGCACGGTTCATATTCAGCAAGTCTGCTTGCAGACAAAACAAGCAGGTAGAGCAGAAAACATACGGCCGTAAGTATACAACACTCACCTATGGACGAATGAAATATCTTTCTCGGAATTTCCCAGCTCTTCTGTTGTGCCGGCGCCGAGGCGGGCTTTTTCGCCTTCCTCGCCACCTTTCTTCCCTTCTTTGTCGGACTGCCAGATTCGCCGTGTCCATCTGACAATGGCATTCCATTCGGAATAGGGGACGCATGCCCGTTGGTTGCCCCCGCCGCCGTCGCCACTGGAGTCACAGCACGATTGGAGCGATATCGAGCAGTGCCGTCAACTGGAAGACCGTCAATGGCAACCCGACGGTGGCCGGCTCCGCCTCCTCCACCACCACCGCTCTCGCTTCCGCTGTTAGATGGGGAAAGGCTGCCTTTAGAAGAGAGCCTCGTAGATCGTCTCCTTGGGGAGTTGTGTACCTCTGCCGAGTTAGCCCGGCGGGAGAGGCGACCGGAGGAGCGTGTCATGCGCGCGTGCGGCGGAGAGTCGATGGTCATCGCACGTGCCGGGGAGAAGTAGATTTTGGTGGTCGTGTCCGTCGTGATTAAATGTTCGTTAAAGGCGCGGAGGAGGTGCTGCAGAGAGAAATAAGGTCGATGCGATGAACAAGGTGAAAGCAAGAAATATGCTGCGTAGAGAAGGTCGTCGTCGACTGAGAAAGAATGACGACAAGAGCGGTGCTCGTCACGCTTAGGGTTAGGGTCGCAACACGAGGGCAGCACGTGACGACGATGCATGGGATGGCCAGCTGCTGCTTTTCTTCGCGACGACGATCACGATCTTCACCGACAACCAACTTTCGGCTCTCGATCAGCCACCCACATTACACGTACCCCGCTCAACATGGCACGCCGCTCCGGAGCCACGCCCGCCTACCTCTCCAACCCCTACGCAGTTGGAGAGTCCCGGTCCAAGCCCTCGAACCCGATCCAAAGGTTCATCCAGGAGGAGATCACTAACCCGGAGAAGCGTGCCGGGAACCTCTCTCTTCTCTGGGGTGTCTCCGTATTCCTCGGCGGGATCGCTTTCGTGCGATCGTTCGGGGATCTTCTCGTCCCTCAGTTCTGAGCGAGAGCTGGGCGAGCGGGCCGGTATGAAGGATGGGTCGATAGACTGGACAAGACCAGACGGCGCGGAGCGAAGTCGGACGGGGTCGGAGAATGGGAAGAGTGGGCATGCTCGAGTCGGATGGTGGTGCTTCCGGAGGTCATGTCTTTCTGGTTATTCGACCTGAGACACGGCCAACAAGTGGCAGACATACGAGGGTCAGCAGTGGCGGAAATGGCGAAACGGAGGGGCCCGGAGCCCGGGGCGGCTGATCACCGATATCCTTGTCTCACGGGGGACGGGAGGCGGCCATAAGGGCACCACCGGTGGGACCGGGTCCTGGTTGCTGCGATCTAGGACGCAAGACATACCTGGACTCATATGGACCGTCAATTCACCCTTTCCGCATGAGCACGGGCGGCGAATTTGCTTGGAGCGAAGGTTGCGAACCAGCTGATTTCAGTCACCGCTGTAAAGCATGTTGGTCTATCCCGAGCGATGGGCCAAGCCGTTGCATGTCAGGTGGACGACATTGGCTTTTATTTTCCGCACCGCAACCTACTCCCTTTCCTCTACCCCGACCCGTCTTTCCCGTCCTTTACCCGCCCGTCTACTTTTCACTCGCCTTCGCCTCTGCCTCGAAACATTTCGTGGATGATGTGATTGATCGCCACTATCGTCTTCGCCTTTCGACCGTCCTGCGTCAAACTGCCGCCTGATCGATCTCGTCTGGCGTACACCGAGCTTGTCCATACGCCACCTATCCTCATCCTCTCCATTGCTCTCTTCGATACAGCCTCGTCTGTATTACGCTCAACTGGCTCGTTTCTCCGGCCTATCTCGTCGCCCGTCCTGTCGGCTCTGTCCATTTCATGCATTGTAGATTATTCTTCTGCTCCGGTGCCCTTTCTATGAACCTCCACTTACTATAAAACAGTGAGGAGCAGTTGCGGTGTCACTTTCTTCAGTCACGTCCGCGACACCACACACCCACTGCATCATGACCCTGGACGCCTGGCGCCTATTGGACATTTAAACACCAGAGTCTTATTTCTGAGCGGAACGACACTGCCCACCCAACCCCGTCAATCATTCTGCCAAGCGACTCTGCCTTGATTCCAACGTTCGTTCCAGAGCATGCGCTTGTGGAATACCTTGCGCACCTCCCTGTACTGCCGCACGAACGTCGCGATCTCCTCGTCCACGTCCCTGTTAGTATTGTTCGCCCCGGCCGGCGTCCCTTCCACGAATGATGCGGCGAGGGACTCGGACAGGTTGTCCGATTGGGAGCAGGACTGGGATAAGAGCGAGTGCAGCGCGGGCTGGGAGAATCGCTGTAGATGAGAATGGACAAAGGCGAGGCGGAAAGGAAAGATGCGTCGAGGGTGAGCTGTATTGCTGAGAAAGCCCCTGGTCCCTGTCATCCCGCCGTCCTCGCGCTGAGCACACGTCTACGGCTATCCTAAGAATGGAAAAATTTTATAGTTTCCCAACGGCCCACGACTTCCCTTCTCGTTACCAAATCATCGCGTCCAAACCCACACTTACCTTATACGCCTCCTTCTGCTGCCCTTCCAGCGCGGGCCATCCGTCTCCGAGGCCCCTTGCCCGAGAGTAAACCCGCTGCGTTTCCGCTCTCAGATTTTCTAGAGATGGTTGAAGGGCGACGTTGCGGCCTATAGTCCGGACACAGTGTGCGCGAAGGAATCGCAGAGACGCGTGAGGATAACCCAAGATGGGCGGACAACGGGGCAGCAAGACATATGCGAACGAAAACACGCTTCGTCAACGAATCAAGCCCTCGAATAGGCCAATGACAGCCACAAAGAGAAGACCAATACAAGACGAGACCAGGAAAAGGAAGGAATTGAAGACTCACGCGCTGACTCCTCGATCGACCTCAGCAAGCTTTCGTGTTCCACATACGCACTACGAACCTCTGGAAGAGAATCTACAACAGCTTCAAAATAGTCTTCGTCCGTCAGGAGGTCCTCTAGATCCTGACGGCTACATTTCGAGAGGCGGAAAAGGAAGGGGCGGAGAGAATGTCAAGGGTTACACGTCTCAAGGGACATCTCCCTGCAGTACAGTGCCTCCGAGGCTCTCCCGCGCGGCTCACCTCATCGTGGCTATGGAAGGAAAGTCATTACTCAGTTGCGTGGGAGGAAGAGGTGCCGAAGGTGAGACCGAAGAGACTGAAGAGGACGGCGGCGGTTGCGACGAATGCGACATGGACGGAAAGCGACAAGATAAGGCGGACAACGCGCTCAAGGGGGATGCGGAGGTAGCGCGGCGACTGCGGGTGGGACGGCACGTGAGCGCTCACTGATATAATCAGGATCGCGCATCAAAATTTCGCCTTATGCTTTTTCGCCACCTTGCCGGGACTGGTCGCCGGTCGTCCTTCTCCATTGTCGTCGAGCAAGCGCACATGTGATCTGTTCCTTCGCAAAATGGTCAACTACTACGACGAGATCGAAATCGAGGACATGGCCTACGACGAGGCCAAGGACGTCTACCACTACCCATGTCCCTGCGGCGACCGTTTCGAAATCTCTCGCGCGGAGCTCAAGGATGGCGAGGACATTGCACGATGTCCAAGCTGTTCGTTGATAATTCGCGTCGTTTTCGATCCAGTAAGTTTTATTTCTGTACGTCATGGACGGAGACAGACGGTGCACGGCGTGGGGAGAGCGCCGAGCCGAACAGTATGGATTTGTGGGATGGTCTACATGCAATCCATGCTACCGTAGGACACGCGTTCACTGCTATTCATATCCTTTGTTCCGCCAATCTCCTATATGTCCTTTTCCTGCTACCCGGTCACTCTTGGAAGCTCGACTTCGACGATGACGAAGACGAGGAAGGCGAGTACGTCGACGCCCAGCCTACTCTTGTGGCTGCGGCCGCCTAAGCGTGCGATAGGGTCAGGATGCGATCAAGAGGACTGCAAGCTGCCGCTGAATGTGCTGTACTCAAATTATCTTTGTATATTATCCAGTCCTTTCGGGTCTAATCCAGTCGTGCACGCAAGGAAGAAATCCGGCTTGCATAAAGCGAGTACAGATAGGCTCGCCGCATGGGAGACCTAATATAAGGTCCAAAGGTAGAGCCGAGTCGTCTAATAGTACATGTAAAAGAAAGTCCCGAAACGATACATGAAGGTGCACGGAGGCTGGAGCGCATGCGCGCCTACGAGCGCTCGCCGCGGAGACGACGGGCGAGGGCAATGTCTGTGTGAAAAAGGAAGATGGACAATGAGCGCGATGCCGGAAAAGAGGACGGTATAGGGGAAGGAAAGGATAACACTCACCCTTGGGCTGGATCGTGACGCGCTTGGCGTGGATGGCCGCAAGGTTGGTGTCCTCGAAAAGGGAGACGAGGTAAGCCTCAGCGGACTCCTGAAGAGCCATGACGGCCGAAGACTGGAAGCGGAGGTCGGTCTTGAAGTCCTGAGCGATCTCGCGGACGAGGCGCTGGAAGGGCAGCTTGCGGATGAGGAGCTCAGTGGACTTCTGGTACCGACGAATTTCACGGAGGGCGACAGTGCCGGGGCGGTAGCGGTGGGGCTTCTTAACTATAGGCGAGGATGACAAGAATGAGGGTCAATGGGGATGCTGAAGGAGGCGGAAAGAGAAAATGCCAACTCACCACCACCAGCGGAGGGAGCGCTCTTGCGAGCGGCCTTGGTGGCGAGCTGCTTACGGGGGGCCTTGCCACCAGTGGACTTGCGAGCGGTCTGCTTAGTGCGAGCCATTGCGAAAGAGGTAGGTGGTTGTGGTGGGAGTTGGGAAGAAGTTAGAGGCGAAGGCGTGGATGAAGCTGAGGAAGCTGTGTTGGGTGAAGGGGGGAAAGGGAAGGAGCGAGCGAGGTAGAGCAGCTTATAACTTTGCAAGAAGTCGCCCTTCCTGACGTTGCCCAGGATCAGGGTCAGGACTGGGTGTAGGTGGGATCAGTGATCCGGGAAGCGGTGGAATTGGCGGTGACGCGTCCCGACGCGACGGAGCGTCACCGCGTCACCGCGAATTGTCACCCTTAATGGCCGCCTGCTGATCTCTACTGCCATTTTTCGAGCTCCCTTTGATCCTCCGCGCATCTCCGCCTCAATCCAGGGCGCGAAATTGGGGCTCAGGCTGACCGACGCTGATCCGCCGCCGCCCGCCGCCGCCTCGCCCCGCCCGTCTCGCCCCTTTAAGTCGACGCCGAATCTCGCTGGCCCCCGTTTTCCCCCTTCACTCCACGCCACCAACTTCGCTCGCCACACTCGTCCGAGTTCCTTCAGCTCTCATCAACTTCTCTTCACTCCTCTCCCACAAACCTACATCGACATGTCTGGACGCGGCAAGGGCGGTAAGGGTCTCGGCAAGGGCGGTGCCAAGCGCCACCGTAAGGTGAGAGACGGCTTCATCCACCGCCAGCGACGAAAACACGTCGCCATCCACCATCGCGACCGATCGCTGACCCGGGCACACATCACCGCCGCGCGTCCTTCACTCTTTACAGATCCTTCGTGACAACATCCAGGGCATCACCAAGCCCGCCATCCGCCGTCTCGCTCGCCGTGGCGGTGTCAAGCGTATTTCTGGCCTCATCTACGACGAGACCCGCGGTGTGCTCAAGCTCTTCCTCGAGTCCGTCATCCGTGACTCCGTCACGTACACCGAGCACGCTAAGCGCAAGACCGGTGAGGCCCCCCTCTTACTTCTCTGCCTGTTCACGCCAATGACTCACTGAGCTCGTCTTCCCTTCCCTTCCCTTCGCCGCTTCAGTCACCGCCCTCGACGTCGTCTACGCCCTCAAGAGGCAAGGCCGCACCCTCTACGGTTTCGGCTCTGCCTAAATGGCAGGCACGACCTAGCACGGACGCTCGCTGGCTACCTCTTCTGTTCTCCATCTACTGTGTCTTTTCTACTGCTGCTGTACTATTAGGTGCCCTTGTCGGTCGCGGTCTACGCCCATGCCGATCCTTTCTCCCTTCGTACACCATGTGGGCAATCCATTGCTCTCGGTCTCGGTCATCCATTCGATGCCCTTGATTTATTCCCATCCGGAAGTGAATGCGCCTTCGACTCGGCCACTAGTGACGACGTTCAGCTCGTCAATGCCCTCCCCTCGCCAATGCCTACGATGGTTGTTGTCACGGAGACAATCACGAAGACAGACAGTCACGTCCTAGCTTCGCTCTTCGAGTCCAGCCGTCCCAACCTTGATCCCTCGGGCTGCGCACTGAGCACTGAACGGCTCGGATCCCTGGCACAAAGGCAAGCACCGACGCAGGAGACAGGGGCAAACCAGTGCGCGTCGGAGACCTGCAGAGCACCCTCGAGCCCGCCAGCTCACACCACAACAAAGGGCTCAACATAGACGGCGCGGGTGAAATCGACGCAGACGTCCCAACATCCTCTGTACATAGTTCGACCAGTGCGCGCTCCTCACCGTCATCCGCTCACGGCCCTGTTCAGACGGCCGTTCCTATCACAAGGGTGCCTACATCCAGGGCTGTCGCTGACCCGGACCTCGGGATCGAAGGCTTCTTCCTTGACGTCGTTCGAGCTCCAAGCCTAACAATCCGGCCGTCAATTCCTATCATTATCTGTCATTGAACAGTGAGCGTTAGTCCATATTACAGGGCTACTGTCTCCTTCTGTCTTTGAGCCCCACCTAAACCATCTCTGGTCGAGGCATTCAGCGCTCGCGCCTGTAAGCACACGACAGTCTCGCCAGTCAGCAAGAAGGCAAAAAAAGATTGGAAAGCAGGCGAGGAAAAATAAACTCCGAGACCGGGAATCGAACCCGGGACTGGTGCGAGCCCGTTGACAGGCACCCGTGTTAGCCACTATACCATCTCGGATTTGTATATCACGTGTAATTGCGATGCACATTTGACTGCAATGCAAAGACGACCTGTAGCCGTAAGCATTTTCCGAGCCAAAGGTCCCCGGGGGCAATCAGTCAATTGATCAGAAAATCATCTCATTTTCAGGTCAAGATAGTATAATGGGTAAAAAACGGGCAGCAAGACGTGTGAAGGTACAGATACGGTAAGGGCGCGAGCGAGCGGTGGGACGTGTATGAAAATTCTCCAACACAACGCTTAAATCTTGGCATCCTCAGGGAACTTGCGGATGCCCTGACGAATGCCCAAGTCAGCCAGGATCTCCTCACTGCCGCCGAGGAGAGCGTCGAACTTGATCGTGCGGGCGTAGCCCTCGATGAACTTGCCCATCCCCGTCTTGGTGATACCGCGGCCGCCGAAGATCTGCACGGCGTTGTCGGCCACATGGTTGGAGACGCGCGTGGAGTAGTACTTGAGAAGACCAACTTGGCCAGCGAGGTGGACCGCCTGGGTTTTGTAGTTCATCTTCGTCATCTGTATGGTTGGGACCGGGGCAGGGTTGGTGAGCGAGGCACGAAGCGAAAATAGGGATATGCACACGCGCTAACCTGATAGGTGACGTTCTCCAGCCAGTTCTGAGCGGACTCGATCTGAGCGATCATGGACGCCAGCTGCAGTCGTGGAAGGCAATTTCGATACGAGCATGTCAATATCGGCACCGCTATCTCAACATTTCCACACCACTTGTCGTATTCGCCGTCTTCCTCTCCGCAGACCACTGCCGCTCACCTTCTGACGGATCACGGGCTGATTGATGAGCGGCCTTCCGAATGCCTTTCGCTGGTGAGTCCATTTGAGGCACTCCTCCGTTGCGGCCCGAGCGGCGCGGATGGTCCTGCGCGTAGAAAAAACGCAAGGATAGTTATGAACGTCGTCGTCAGTAACGCCGTGAAGAGGAAAACGAGGGAGACCTCGATCAAGCGAGCGCGCGAAAAGAAGACTCACGAGCAGCACATGACCCAACGCTCGTGGTTGAAGTTGCTGAGGATTACCTGGATACCCAGGCCGTCTTCGCCAAGGAGGTAACGGGAGGGGACCTTGACGTTGTCGAAGGTGACGTACTACGATAGCGTGGTCCGAAAACCCCACGCAAAAGGTCAGCCACTATTATTAGCGGTCGAAGTAAAACGAGGCGAAAGCAACACTCACGGCCGTACCAGCGGTGGTAGAGTAGCTGGTATGAATCTGCTTCGTCTCAACGCCTTCGCTGCGAGGAATAAGGAGGACGGCAAAGCCCTCGTCGGTCTTGACACCGGTGGTGAAGTAGTCGGCAAACACACCGTTCGTGATCCTGGACAACACATGAAAGGGTGCCCACTGGCGTCAGCGATGATATGCGACGAGATTACGGATGGACCGCTGCAAGCAGCGAAGCGGACATTCACCATTTCTTGGTGCCGTTGACGATGTAGTGCGACCCGTCCTCGGATTTCTTTGCAAACGTCCGCATTCCCATAACGTCGGAGCCCTGCGTGCGAGCGAACACGAGAAAGTCGCTCAGAAATGTTCCCCCATGCTCACAAGTCGGCGCGTGAAAAGCTATACAAGTGAAGACTCAAAACTCACCGCGAACGCCTCGCTGATAGCCAAGCAGATATACTTCCTGCCAGCAAGAACATCGTCGACGACCTCTTTCTTGACGTCTTCGCTTCCGAAGTTCAGCACGGGCGGCAAGCCGATAACCATTCCTCCCTGCAGGCCGTCGCCGAAGCCTCGGGCACCCATGCGCACCAGCTCTTGGGTGATGACGAGCTCGTGGAAATAGTCAAACTCTTCCGGCTTAATATCCGCGAAAAGCTTGCGGCCCTTGAGGTGCTTTCCGGGGCCGAGACGCATCGCATTGAGGTTGTTGTCACTGCCGAAAGGGCAAAGCCAAAAACGAAGGATGAGACGAATGAGTCGATGCGTCGTCTCCGATCGTGCATCAAGAAGCAAAGAGCAACGAACGCACCCCATCATCTGCACGATCTTTGGGTCAGGCCTCTTGCCATCTGCCTCCCTCGCCTGAGCCTCCGGGTAGAGATGCTCGTCGACGAACTTGCGCATTTCGTGCTGGAGGCGACGGTGAGACTCGCTGAAGTAAGGGGTGAAGTACTGGGGAGTGAGCCAGTTGGGTTCGGCGTAGGGGACTTTGGAAATCGCGCCGGGCTCGGGGGCCTAGATGCGAGTGGGAGAGGTGGGAGGAAAGAGATGAGATGAGGAATGGGAAGCGTGGGCGTCGACTACGATGAACAGACAGCAGAACAAAATGTGTCGCAGACATACCTTGACGATTTGCTTCTGACCCTCGACTTGGCCAATCTGAGAGGCCCCGCGAGAGAAAATCCACGTGTCAGCTAAGCCGGCTTTTCTACGAATCGCAGGTATATCTCAAGGAATAGAAGAAAGAAAGACTTACGATGAGCCTCTTGTACTGGGGCTTGAGGAGCACCTCATGGCGGTGCAAGCCAAAGAACATCTCGGTAGCATCTTGTCCGGCTACTTCCTCGTCGTACAGGACAGCCTCTCCACCAGGATGGAGGGCGGCGAACTTGGAGAGATTGTAGACCAGCGAGTCTTTGGGATCCAAAAGGAGAGTGGATGTGGTGGTCGAACATGAGAGCATGTGAGCGCAGAGCGAATCCGAGTGGAGAAAGGACGCAAAGAAAGCAAGAGTGGGACGCACCAATTACGATCCAGAGGTCGCCGGGCTTGTTGTGCTGTCCGAGCGCGAACAGATGGGAGAGGCATCATCGGCAACAGGGCAGGTCAGCCTATGGCTATCCGCCGCCCCGTCTCGGCAAGTGACGAGCGAGACAAAGTCCCGCCTAGACAACCGCAAGCAATCATGAGCGGCAAGGGGCCAACGCGCTCTCATCACTTGCAACCCACCTTCTCGACCTCGTCTTTCTTGATCTGCCTTAGGGAAGCCATGTTGCTCGGTTTGCTGCAGCGACAGTCAGAGGAGAGAGAGAGGTACAGGGCCAAGGAGAAGGTGGAATGGAGGCGTGATTCGAAATGAGAGGTGGAAACCGTCTACGCGGAGAGTGCGGCTTGGACGAAATGGAGATGGAGGTCAAGGTGAAGGAGGAGCGGAGACGGTCGAGCCGAAAAGGGCGCACGACGAGCGTTTATGTCGCGACGATCGCGCTTTCACATGTTCACGGCCTTGGCTCTGCCTCGCGCCGGTCCGAGCTGCGGGCCGACCGCTAGCGGGGTTTCCCCAGATGAGACGAATAGACGCACGTGGATGTCACGTGCACTCCTGAAATGGCCTCCAGCCAAGGCCGTGTTTGCAGTTTGCTAGAGACCACGCGGCGTTCCCCGAACATCGACGTCCTTCACGTAGAAGCAAGAACAAACGCTGGATACATGACGGACGATGCTGGAGCCCGCGAGGAAGGAACTGCATGAGGAGTGGGAACGGATAGGGGAGGAGAACGACAGAGAGAACGTTCGGGTCTGCCCTGCAACGAGAGGTCGGGCCAGAAGACGGGCGAGGAAGACATGTACGAATGCACGACAACCGACACGCTTGGACGCTCAGAAAAACATCACAAAGAGCTTCTCGGGTTCAATGCGCGGGTTGAGGTTGGGCAGCTGCCGGCCCGGCCGCTTGCACGTTGAGGACGCTGTCGACATAGCGAGAGAGCTGCATGTACGTTCCATCCAGTCAGATCGGAGTGCGTTGGGAGAATGTAGATAGTCGCATGCGGCGTCAGCAACAACGCTCCCTAACTTAAAGACGCCAGCGGACAAAAAAGGCACAGAAAAGGTAGAGCGCCTCGAAACGTCCGGATAGCCACACTCACCAGTCCCCGCACAGTGTGGTACGCCTTGCGCACGGGCTCCGGGCAGCTTGGGTGCTGCGAGTAGCCGTCGAGCGTCTGTCCGACGTGCGTGAACGCATTGCGGGTGAAAGTTGACATGTAAAACCGGAGGCGGCTGTAACGGGTGAGAAATAGAAACGAAAGTGAGATAGTAGTTTCAGGACACCTTGACGAAAGGAGTTGGGACTTACAGGAAGTGCGCGTAGAACAGAGGCGCAAGGATGGAGTTCCGGAACCTGGAGCGGTCGAGAAATGCGTCAAAAAGTCCAGATTAGATGTATTGAAGACGAGAGCGGGGTTTTAAAGTAGCGGCGAACCGAACTCACAGCAGCGCGCCAATCAACACCCTGGCCATAATGGCCACCTCCGCGTATGAAACGAAGCGCATCGCTGGGTCGTAGTTTTTCTTGACCCCTGCAAACATTCGAGCACGGATGGAAAAAGCGGCAAAACCCTCGTCAGTCCAACTTCTTCAGAGCCATATGCACGGGTCTAATGCCGCAAACAGCACGCTCACAGCTCTGAATTGCCTTGCTTATTTTGGCGCTGGCATCCTGAGGTTGCTGCTGCGCCGTTTGAGAGCTGCCATCTGAGGCGCCACTTCCGGAGGCCTGGGGACGGCTAGGAGAAGGGGGGAAGACAATCGGCAGGACGGTAGTGCGAACAAAGGTGATAGCATGGAAGAGAGAGAAGGTCAAGTAAGGGATAAGGGTGACTGATACAACAGGAGGCGCAAAGGGAGAGACGGTGTAAGGATGACTTTAGTCCGACATGGTACCACAAGAGCGCCAGACACTCCGGAATGACAAGAAAAGCAAAGAACGCACTGGCAATGGGCTTCGTGAACCACCAATAGAGGGCGAGAAGAAGATATTGGACGTTCTCGTCCATCGCTGCGCGCTGCAGGAAGGCCTTGTTGAGCTGGGGAAGCTGAGATGTGAGAAGATGCGCCATGGCAGGATGATGAGGGAGTCAGATACATTGGCACATCGATCCTCTTCCTGTGGTCTCCCGTGTGTCCATCGCTCATCATCCCTCGCATGCAGGAGACAAGACATCCCTCATTCCAGCTGCTCTGCCCCACGCCTCCCTTTAGCTCCCCGATCCTAGGCGAGCCATATGCCACCTTGACACTCACACCGAAGCTTTTGTACACGACCACCAAATAGCTGATTATGTTGCCCAGGTAAGCAGCAGTGTACCATCTCGGCAGCTCCTTAGACTTGAGCATTGCGGCGCCGATAAGGTAGCGCGTGCCGCAAATGAGGAGGACGACATGGCCGAGGGCCCAAATAATATGCGGATATGAAGGTGTGCGTGCCTGTGAGGGACGAAATCCGGAGAGAGCGCAAAGAGGGCCCACGCAAAAAGAAGCACACAAAACAGAGCACATGCAGAAGGTGGCAAGCGAAAAATCCGGGAAAGCATGACGCGCGGTGAGTGTTGGCGGATGTACGATATCTTCAGCAGTCGTTGGTCATCGCCTCATTGCCTCGTCGCTTCGGGGCCGATCATTCTGCTCGACTCACCATACTTAGATCCGGGTCGCTTGACCGCTACAAGTGAGCGAAGATGTCTCAGCGCAGACGCCGACGATGAGAACACGACACGACGGTGAGAGCCTGAGGCGAGGCGGCGAGCGTGGGTGGATGGACGGGAGGAAGATGGAGGGTAGAACGTCGAGTGCTCGTGGCCGACCAGGCTATTTTCACCCGCTGACGTAGCTCCGATCTTCCCCCATGCCGCAGCTCGTCGCGCAGACCCGGTGGCCCGTGCGCGTTTCTTTTTACCGGGACCAGAGATGTGAGAGAAGCGATGTGAGTGGTGGCCGTTACGGACGTGTACGTGTAGAAGCGACGCAGATGGCTCCTGTCACCGTATGCCCCCAATCTCACACTCTTCCAAGCATCTCCTCCTCAGAATCCATTCAGCTGACTGGGGCACGATCCCCACTTTCTTCTTCAACCCAACTCTGTGACATCTCCCACGGAAAGACCGAAGAACCAACGCCAATCTTCGCTGGGACTTTGACCACAAGTGGTTTATCTGTCCTTACCTTGCTTTTCCCATTCATATCACCCATCCAGATCGTGAGCAGGCGGCAGGGGCTAAGTATTGATCACTTAACATGCCCGTCCAGTCACGAAGGAGGTGCGTCCGCCAGCTGTCTCACGGTCTTGCAAGAAATGCGGTTGGGCGGCCGCCCCATCATCCGCAATTGACTGGCGAGCCTTGGATGCTGATAGATGCATGCAACACTCGACGGCACTGGCGACGGCAATAATTTTCCGGAAGACCTTGGTCATAATGCCGTCCCATCACAGAGCATATCAACGAGTTCGAAGGGAGACAATTTGTCTTCTTTGTTCGTGCAAAGCCGGACAGGAAACATTGACGGCGCTCGGGCACGCCCTTACAGGAGAGATTGGTATGACGGAGCACCAAAAACTCGACTGGCGCAGATGAGCTCCGGAAAAGATGAACGTCTCCTAAGTGAACATCCACCTAACCCGACGGTCTCAAGGAATGAGGCGCTCGCCATCGATCGTCCTACAGCTCGAGGTGCTTCTCGCTGCGCTTTCCCGCCGCCTCTCCTCCCTTCCAAGCTCCCGCGCGCAGGTCGAGGATGAGGCTTATGCCCTCCTCCCTGAAATTGTCCTTCTCTGCGTGGCTCTTCTCCCCGCTGGCCTTATTCGTCAGCGCCAGGTTCTCCCCGGCGTCCCCGTAGCGAGGCCAGGTCGGTGACGAGTCCATCTTGTACGTGTTCGGAGATCCAGAGGCGACATGGGAGATCCAATAAGTGGACATCTCTTCTGCCAGTGCCAGGTCGCGTGGTTTCGTGCCCAGAGCGTTCTGAGTGAGCAGAGATTGGCGGAATACGTAGGCCATTCTGCGAAAAGAGTGGATCGCTTGGCGCTTGTTACTGCAGTGTTCACGAGCTACAATGCGCCTCCGAGGGATGGATGAAGAGAGACAAAAAGGAAAGTACTCACTCAGAGAAGTGGAATGCGCCATTGTCAATCGGCATGCTGTGCCGCGGCGTGGAGAAGTGGCGCCGAGGAGGACTTGTCAGCAACATCCCCGTTACTCAGAGTTTGAACTCAACCCTTTTTTCTGTTCAAATGCCACAACTGTCTTCTCCTCGGGGTGGAAATCCAGCAAGGATGAAGCACTCACTGCCAAGGCACCTGATCAAACCTGGCCGTGTACACGTCCGCCTTCTTGCTGACCATTTGCGCAACCTCCCTCCTGGGTGCTACCATCTTCATGTCCCCAAAGATCGCGCAGCTCCTACGGTCCATCAACCCTCCGGTGGCCAACTGGCCGTCTCCTGCTGCGTAAGGGACCCAGATGTCTTCGTCTTCCGGGTAGGCCTTGAGCAGCGCCGAAGCGGCTGCGTCGGTGACGGCTGAGGGAGCGAGGTCAGTGTAGTCATTTCGGGTCGCGTTGATGATGTCCGCGGAGGTATTCAGGTTGCGTACGCCGAAGCTCGCGCCTTTCGGGCGGCGTGACAGCATGTCAAGAGAGCAAGGAGAAGCGGGCGTACAGACGGTACCAACGTTGCACGGGCGAGACGTGGTCATCATGAGCACACGTTCTCAGACGGAGAGAACAATGGAAGACGATGAAGACGATGCCGACGCATGCGTGCCGGATGGACGGACACAGAGACAGACGTGAGAACCCACCTTCGTCGCTATTGGCCGTAATCATGAGCGGACGACTGACATGTTTTCCCTCTCGGAACATCTTCTGCAGATCGTCCTTCACAAGGTCCCCATCAACGACCGGTCCCCAAACAGTCGGATAGGTGCCGTTGATGGCCGTCTTGAGCTCCTCGAAGGGCAATGCGCGAAGGCAATCAAGTTGGGAGGAACCGTTCGTGCGGGAGACGCATCCGGTCGCATTAAGGAGGCCTTGCCATGACTTGTTCTCTGCTGCCGTTCGCTGTGGCGAGTCAGGAACAGTGGCATAGTAGCTCGATTGAGCAATCCCTCCGCGGAAGAGATCGTCATCGCGACCATCAAAAGCTGTGTAGTGGAAGAGGATCGAGGCACCGCCGGCGCTCTCCCCATCGACTAGCACCGGGGTCGAAGGGAAGGAAAAGAAATAGAGAAGCGCAGGGGTTGTGTTCCTCAGTATCCACTTTGTCCTTTCCTTTCAGGCGCGTGAACTGCCTGGAAACAATTAAGACTGAACGTACTCGTGATCTTGTCTGGTGGAAAAGTCCGGTATTTGAAAGTGCCCTCGGGTCAGCTTCCGGTCGCGAGCCCACACGACCACAACAAGAGATGGGAAATTATCGTCAGACAACGGTCCCCGACACTCACTTGGATCTCCTCCAAAAGCGTGAATGTTTTCCTGCGGCGCAGAACAGACGTTCCGTCAACGACAGGACCAGGGACGCTCCCCTCGCTCTCCTCAAGCCGCCGCAGCCGAGCAAGAGGACGACGTTTAGGGCCTACCTTAATCCAATGCAACGCGAGCCTCTGATCGTACAATCCAAAATTTGTCACGCCCTCCTTCCTGGCTTGGTCTCCAACCGGGAACCCCAAAGCGTGTACGCGATAGTTGAGCGAGGCGAAGATGATGGGCTGGCCCATCTCAATGCTCCTGTCGACTATGAAGGACGCGTTCAGGCGGTGGTCGGCAGTCCCACCGTAGTTGAAGCCGCCTCCGTAGATCTGTCGCGCAAGGGCGGCCCATTCGGGTTCATTTCTGTCAGCCGTTAGCGATCTCTCTTACTTTGGCGAGCAAGGAACATCTCCACTCTCCAAGATCATCCCCACAACGCGACCGTAGTTATTTTCGACACGAGCTGTGACCGACTCACATAGGTCTTAGACACGGTGGTGTTATGGAGAGAGGAGAGAAAAGAAGGGAGAAAGAAGCATAATACGGTAAGCCGTGTCCTCGTGACCTCGACACAGCCCTGTTGCAAAATGAGCGCATGATTTGCTCCTGATGAGACCCACCCAAACGGGCAGATCGTCACCCTCCTTCACTCCGGCCGGCCGGACGACGTTCACGGTCAGGCAGTTCTCGCCGAGCTTGTAGGTTATAAACTAGAAGGAAGAACACACGCGGGTGTCGGCAGGCCGTCTCTGTAGTGACAAGCTGGGCACAGGAATGCTGGCTGGGGAGGAAATGGGAAGGCGTGATGAACGCTCACCCCGGCGGGATTGTAGTTATCGTCAATACCGACACCCTAAGACAATAGAAGAAATGAGAGCGGAGATTGGGTAAACATGGAGAAAAGCGCGACGAGTTGGGTGCAAGTTGGCCGCAAGACCAGCTCGCTCCACTCACATAACAAAATTCGGAGAACCGTTTGGCAGGCCTCGTCGCGTTCCACGTATAGTCGTCTCCCAGCCTCTCGGGCCTGCTCAACCTCCTCTGTCCCGTGGGCTGCTGGGCATAAGGCATGCCGAGAAAAAATTCCAATGGATGCTTGACGGGGATTCCCGACAAGGTCGCGTTCGAATCGAGTCCTGAAAAGTGCACGCCGGCGTAGGAGCCATTGAGGACTTTGACGACGGGATCGCTAGGGGAAATGGGCGGGTCCAGAGTGGGGTAGTAGGTGTTCCCGAGGTTGGTGCAGTTTGTGCATGACTGCGAGGTGTTGGTATTGATGGCGCTGGACGAAGAGGATGAAGCGGCTCGATCAGCGACGAGGGCGCGGGGGTCGGAGGGGGGCAGGCGGCGGGCGGCGTTGATGGCTTGCACTTGTTGTCGTTCGAACGGGGACGACGGCGCGCTCAAGGCCGTCGAGGCAAGAGTGAGGACGGGCAGCCAGGTACGGGGAAGAAGCATGGTTGATGCTTGTCTCCGGCTGCTCTGCCACGGTCGATTGCACGGAAGCCGGCTGGAGATTTGGCACAGGAAAGCAGGCGGGCCAGGTGGACGGGAGGACGTGATGCGGGGAGCCAAGTCTTCTATTTATGCCTGCAAGCAAGCGGCCACCGAGCTCGGCGTTCGGCCTCCGGCGGCATCGACGCCGACGTCGTCGTCCTTCCGCCAAGCCGTCCGATGTTTACCCCAGACGTGATGCAATGCGGGGGAAGCAGAGCCGCCGGTCCGGACACCCGAGCAGCCGTCCGCCGCAGCAGGTGCCCGCGCCGGGGACCGAAACCGTCGTTGCCGCCTCTACGCTTTTAATCTACCCGTCCACGACATGGTCTGCTTTCATCACCACGTATTTTGTGTGTTGCGCGGCGAGTCGACGTTGTCTGCTTTCATCACCATGCCAGCTACGCAAATGGAGACTCGACGTTGTCTGCTTTCCTTTACCATGTCAGATACGCAAACGGCGACCGGACGTTGTCTGCTTTCATCGCCATGCCAGTTATGCAAACGGCGACTCGACGTCCTCTTCCGCGTCCGTGTCTGATGATGCAGGAAGGATTCCGATGCAGAAAGATATCAGCGGCAAGGCAGGGTGTGAGACATGTGCACAGTGAGTCGGGCTGATCGGTTCAGGACTGATCGGTTCAGGCAAGGCGATCAGCGTCGGGCCTCCATCCAAAGCTAGAAAAGACCAGTCCTCCACCGTGTCCTCCTCCTTTCTTCATCTCCTCATCAACCAAGAGCGACATCTCCCACGGTGACATCTCTCCTCTTATAACATTCTCTATCTAGAGTCTTACTCCTCTACGCCAATCGCTCATCCATACACCATGCCGCCACCAACCGTGACGTTTAGCTTGAAGAAGGCTACGGATCAGTGAGCTCAAGTCTCTTTCATAAGTGCCTGTGTGCACATGCCCTCCTCATCCTCTTGCTTGCGCTTTCCTCTCTTCCTCTCTCTTACTCACAGGCCCCCATGACACATCTTGTGCGTGCGGAGCCTCCCCACACCACACCGATCCATGGCCATAGCCTCCCACCTCCGCTGCACAAGGTGAGCACTTCAGCGTCGTCCCCCCTTGACGTCCCTGCCCCTAACCTTTTTGCTCTAGGCCTGGGATCGTTTGGGAAAAGACCCCATCGATCCCCTCTCCTCATCTCGACCCTGAGGAGGCGGTGACATTCTCATCTAAGCACCCCAGATCCCAAAGCCTCCCGCCTCCGCTGCATAAGGTGAGCACTTGCGAGCTACGTCCCCTTTTGACGACCCTGCCCTAACCTTTTTGCTCTAGGTCTGGGATCGTTGGGAAAAGACCCCTCGATCCCCTCCTCATCTCGACCTTGAGGAGGCGGTAATCACCCCACATCCCACAGCTTTCCGCCTCCGCTGCACAAGGTAAGCACTTGCGAGCTTCGTCCCCGCTTGACGGCCCTGCCACTAACCTTTTTGCTCTAGGTCTGGGATCGTTTGGGAAAAGACCCCATCGATCCCCTCTCCTCAGCTCGACCTTGGAGGCGGTAATCACCCCAAATCCCAAAGCCTCCCGCCTCCAATGCACAAGGTGACCACTTGCGAACTTCGTCCCCCCTTGACTGCCCTGCCCCTAACATTTTTGCTCTAGGTCTGGGATCGTTTGGGAAAAGACCCCATCCATCCCCTCTCCTCACACAGCTCGACCTTGAGGAGGCAGTAATCATCCCAAATCCCACAGCCTTCCGCCTCCGCTGCACGAGGTGAGCACTTGCGATCTTCGTCCCCCCTTGACAGCCTGCCCCTAACCTCTTCGATCTAGGTCGGCGGTCGTTGGGAAAAGACCCCATCGATCCCCTCTCCTCACACAGCTCGACCTTGAGGAGGCGGTAATCACCCCAAATCCTACAGCCTTCCGTCTCCGCTACACATGGTGAGCACTTGCGAACTTCGTCCCCCTTTGATGGCCCTGCCCCTAACCTTTTTGCTCTAGGTCTGGGATCGTTTGGGAAAAGACCCCATCCATCCCCTCTCCTCGTCTCGACCTTGAGGAGGCGGTACAACCTCCCGCCTCCGCTGCAGTGAGCACTGCCAAACAATCTCATCCCCTTGACGACCCTGCTTCTAACCTTTTCGCTCTAGGTCGGGGATCGTTGGGAAAAGACCCCATCGACCCCCTCTCCTCATCTCGACCTTGACGAGGCGGTAACATGCTCACCTCAACAGCCCAAGTACCCTGCGGTGGCCCCCTTCATCCCTGCACCTTTCCCTTCAAATTGGCCACCCACGGTGTGCAACTCAGGGTACCATCGTGTCCCTGCGCCAGGTCTGCCACCGAGCAATCCAGCAGCAGACGCCAAGCGCTTTCACAAAAAAAAAAGAAAAAAGCAAAACCCAAGCTCCAAATCCCAAACGAAATCGAAATTGAAAACGATCAACCTTCAAACTTCACAAAAAACGAAAAAAGCAAAAAACAAAAACAAAAAACAAAAACAAACTAGAACAAGCACAAGAACAAGAACAAGAACGAAACGAAACGAAAAACAAGAACAAGAAGAACAAGAAAAAGAACAAGAACGAAACGAAACGAAGAACAAGAACAAGAACAAGGACAAGAACAAGAACAACGAACAATGAACAACGAGAACAAAAACGAAAACAAAAACAAAACGCAAAAACAATCCCCAAAAAAGCCAAAACCAAAAAGCCTCGAATCTCAAGCCCCAAATTCAAAACCACATCAAAACCAAAAAGCCCCGAACCTCAAGCCCCAAATACAAAACCAAAAAGCCGCCCCGAATCTCAAGCCCCAAATCAAAGCCAAAAAGCCGGCCCGAATCTCAAGCCCATTAAAACCAAGAAGCCCCGAATCTCAAGCCCCAAATACAAAACCAAAAAGCCCCGACTCTCAAGCCCCAAATTCAAAACCACATCAAAACCAAGAAGCCTCGAATCTCAAGCCCCAAATTCAAAACCACATCAAAACCAAAAAGCCCCGAACCTCAAGCCCCAAATACAAAACCACATCAAAACCAAGAAGCCCCGAAATCCCAAGCCCCAAAATCAAAAACAAAAACAATAACAAACCCCTCCCCTCCAAGTGCCTTCACCACCAATATCAGTCTCAGCCTTCAAGGTCATACTTCCCCCATCAAGTCCCTCCACCGTTGACAAGAGCTATCTGCCTCAGCCGTCAAGTCAAGACTATCCAAGCCGCTTTTCAAGGTCATAGAACAGCACTGATATCCTCAATGCTCCCGGCGGCAGCGGCGTCCCTCAGAATTCCGCTCCCCACCTTCAGCCGCCGTCATCGCCGCCACCGCCGTCAGCGGGTCCAGCGGGTCCAGCGCCTCCACTCCTGACCCCTCTTACTTCTTCAAGGTAAGAGAATAGCCATGATGCCTACTAACCGTACTAACCCCGTTAACGACAAGGTAAGAGAACAGCTGAGCTTTGATGCCTGCTAACCGTACTAACCCCGAACGTTAACGACAAGGTGAGAGAACAGCCGAGCTTTGATGTCTACTAACCGTACTAACCCCGACTGGTAACAGACAAGGTGAGAAGAATAGCTATGGTGCCTACTAACCGTACTAACCCTTGAGTCGTAAGAACAGGCAAGGTAAGAGAAGAGCTCGATGCTTACTAATCGTACAAGCCTTGAGTGGTAAGTGAACCACCAAGAACAGCCGTGATGCTCTCAAGGAAGTCTCCAGATTGCCAAGCCTGCCTCTCCGAACCCCTGCTCTCCCTTGGTCTCACTCTCGCCTTCTTCAAGGGGTTGAACGGACGCTGATGCTCTCGAGCAAACTGCCTCACCGGACTCCTGCTCTGAACGGACCCTAATGCTCCTAAGCAAGACTGTCTCTCCGGACTCCTGCTGCTCTTTCGCGCTCTCACTCTTGCCTACTTCAAGGTTGAGCAGACCCTAATGCCCTCAAGCCCTCTCGGTTGAACGGACCACCAAGACAGCCTGTCCGGACTCCTGTGCTCTCTCGTGCTCTCGCTCTTGTCTCCTTCAATGTTGAACGGACGCTGATGCTCGCAAGCAAGGCTGCCTCACCGGATTCCTGCTCTTTCGTGCTCTCACTCTTGCCTCCTTCAAATGCCCTCAAGGTTGAACGGACCGCCAAGCCTGCCTCTCCGAACCCCTGCTCGCGCTCTCACTCTTGCCTCCTTCAAGGTTGAACGAACCCTAATGCCCTCAAGGTTGAACGGACTGCCAAGACTGCCTCTTCGGACTCCTGTGCTCTCTCGTGCTCTCGCTCTTGCCTCCTTCAAGGTTGAACGGACCCTAATGCGCCGAAGCAAGTCTGCCTCACCGGACTCCTGCTCTTTCGCGCTCTCACTCTTGCCAGGTTGAGCAGACCTTAATGCCGTCAAGGTTGAACGGACCACCACTGCCTCACCGGACTCCTGCTCTCTCGTGCTCTCGCTCTTGTCTCCTTCAACGTTGAACGGACGCTGATGCTCCTAAGCAAGACTGCCTCTCCGAACTCCTGCTCTCTCGTGCTCTCCATCTTGCCTTCTTCAAGGTTTAACGGACCCTGATGCCCTCAAGCCCCTCAAGCTTTTCCAGACCACCAAAACTTCTTCTCCGGATTCCTGCTCTTGTATTCACTCCCAGTAGTTTAGACCAGTAGTTTAGAATCTCCATTTCGTTTAATTCATATCTTTCAAACATCAATCAAGCCAGAACGGACCCGAATGCTCCCTAGCAAGACTGTCTCTCCGGACTGCTGCTCTCTCTTACTCTTGCCTCCTTCAAGGTTGAATGGACCCGGATGCCCTCAAATCAAGGCTTTCAAGACCACCAACGTCGCCTCCACTCAAGATTCCTTGCTTCTCCTGCCTTTAAGGTTAAGGCCAATGACAAGACCACATGCCGAAAGCGCTTTCCATCCCATCCAAGTATGTCTCCTGACGACAAGCACGATGGTCAGAAGAGGCACTCTTGTCGCCACTCTGGTTCCTGCCCGCGAGGACATATACATTCTTCCAAAGTGGCCACCTACTACATCATGTCTTCCGCCTTTCTCCCTGCCCCCTCCCTTCCTTTTCAAACTGGCCACCCGAGCACGCAACGCAGAGATTCCAAATGAGCTAACCTACTTATTCCCCCAATGGGCCGCTTTTTCGACCGCGTCTCCTTTGCCAGACATGAACGCGACGAGGAGTCCCTCCATCTTCCCGGAGCGGCCATCACGTATTCTATGCTCACCTCGAGGAGTCTGGGACGATCTGGGAGCGGTGGGCTGCGAAGTTCCTACGGCTCGGACCATTGGCGGCTTCGGCTCGGCCATGCTGTCGATCAGGGCTGGCAGTCTCGCTGTTATCGCAAGACTTGTTCAACCTTCGCCGTCGGTCGTACTGGCTTTTTTTTTTGACAGACGTGAGCGATGGACGGACCGGTCCGGCCGGCGGCCGGCCGCACGTTTGCGATGGAAAGCGCGGGATTAGCGAAGCGGAGGGGCTGACTTTCAAGGCGGCGATGCGGTCGGTCAGCCGTGTCCGGAAGCAAGCCTCGGCCATACGCTGAGGACCGGCAACGGACGCTTGGTCATGCTCGGCTCGGCTCGCATGCCCAAGAGCAAAGCAGTCGAGGATCGGATGCGGAGTAGGAAGCCGAGGACCGACGACTCGACTGGCTCTCTTCATTCTGATCGCTGCCGAGCGATGATCGGGATTGCAAGAGAGAAGAGCTCGGAACAAGTTGCCATTCAAGGTCGATCGATGATATGCCGTCTCGTGTGCGCCGACTCAACTCCTCCCGGCGGTCAGGGTGTATTATCATCCCTTTCTCTCTCTGCCTTTGTTGGTCAGGCGTGATGACCGAATGGTGGGTGCTACACTTCCCCTTCATCCTCACTAACCAGCCGCTATACATACACTCGCTCGAGTGGGTGACCGACTGACCACATCCTCTCGCCTTGGCGCGCTGGCCGAAAGAGAAGGAGAGCGACGTGGAACCGACAAAGCCGAACAGCGCCGGCCGTTCCTCCGTTCCTCCGTTCCTCGACCCCGCACTTTTTTCGGTCCACCTTGTCCGAGTCGCTTCTCTCCCTCTTCCTTCTTCCTCTCCCTATACCTCTCCCTCTCCGTGTCCCCTCCTTGGTGAGTGCAGAGAGAGCGAGCACCCACGGACGCAGGCACCGCGGTCAGCTGACCGCCGTGTACACTTTTTTGCTTCCCTCGTCCGCAGGAACTTATTCATTCATTCATCATCGGCTCGGTCTCGCGAAGAGCACGCTCACCCTCCTCTCCTATACACACACAGCACCTTCGACGAGACCGCCTTCCTCACCCATGGCCTACCACTCCGCCGGCGACCAAGCCCACGTCGGCGCCGGCGCCGGCGCAGGCGGCGATCAGTCACCCACGCCCATCCCCGTCGCCCTCCACATCCCCCAGTCCCAGCTTCCCTCCGCCGCCCATGGGCCAGACTCGGGCACTCCTTCTCCCGCCTCTGGCCTTCTCCATTCTTCTGCGCATAGAGGCGCAGAAGGCGAGAATGGCAGTGCGGCGAGGATATCCGACGAGCCGGTCGATGGCGTCGCCGGGGCCGGGGCCGGGACGACGAGAAAACAACAGATTTCTGCGGGAGGACAGCCAATCTTGACGGCCCTTCAACATCTTACCGCCGACGCTCTTGCCAAGGACTATGACCTGGTTTGTGTGCCTTTGACGAACGCTCATTGGAGGGCTAGATGGGAGGAGATGTGTTTGAAGAGCAGGGAGACCGAAGAAGAGCCGCGTTTGGATAATGACGGCGAGGAGCAGGACGACGACGACGCCGGGGTCAAGGCAAGTTCAGAGAAGGAAAGGCAGGAGAAGAAAAGGTGGAGGCGCGAGAGGGACCTTTGGAGGGCCGGTGGGAGGTTTAGGAGGGGAGAGGTCAATATCACCAGACTTGGTGAGCCCCATTTCGTCCGTCGCCGTCCCAGACGCCATCTCTATTTACTTGCTCCTCACCGACGATCCATCTGCAGAGGAGACCGAAGCATTGATCGGCCTCGCCTCCGACTGGCTCGACCTCGACTCACCGGACCCCTCCGTCCGACTCGACTCGGAGCTCGCCCTTCGCCAAGAAGTATCGTACGCCTCCTATCTCGCTATCCCCACCCTCGTCGTACCCCCACCGAGATCACTTTTGGGAGCAGACAAAGAGATGGAAGATAGGAAAAAGTACCTCAACGACTATGCGAGGGCGATCAGCGTCGCCTTGGCCGAGTCGAACTACTTGCAGATCTCCATTCGCCTTCCTCTCTTAGCCCCGCCGTCGCCGTCGCCGTCTTCATCGCCTTTGACTCTCAACGACAAGCAAGGTTTGCAGGACCGCGCCAATGCTGTCTGGGAAGCTTGGGATACCATCCGCAGTCTTTCTGGCTACTCGGGCAGGTTAGGCGTAGGTGAGCCAGCCAGCCCGTCGTTCGTCTGGACGGTTCCCTCCCGGTGGCCGATTCTCACCCTGTCTCTCTTTCCCTTCGTCGTCCACAAGCCTTGGATCTCGGCCTGCCAATGCCCCCGCTCCCGTCGCTCGCCCGCTGGAACGCAGAGCCTGTCCGCCAGATCTGGCTGTCCGCCCATGCTTACATTCCTAACGCTCACGGCTATCCTGTCCTCAGCAAGGACATGCAGGCGTTCTTGAGGGGTGCTATGAAGGTAAGTGCCAGGACAAAGGGGTGGATTACCTGGGGGGGTTGGGCCCTGACTAGTTCGATCCCGGTCCATCCGCGACAGCAAAAGCCCACCGTCATCCTCTCCTCCACCAACCGCCGTCCGCCATCGCACAGCCGCGGCGGCCGAGCAGCCTACATCCAGTACGTACGCCATCTCGAGCGCACAGCGTCCAAGGAGAGCGCCGTGGAGGACTTTGCGAGGGGGTATATGGATTGGCTCCAGGCGCCCTTGCAGCCTCTGATGGATAATTTGGAGAGCTCGACGTATGAAGTGTTTGAGAGGGATCCGATCAAGTATGCTCGGTATGAGGAGGTGAGTGCGGGATCGATCGGTGGAGATGGAATTGCCACGTTACGTGACTGGGTGTGATCTTTGAATTTACAGGCCGTGTACCGGGCCCTGTCGGACCGACCGTCAACGTCCATGACGTGAGTGCAAGGACCTTTTTTTTTTACATGTATTTCGCCAATAAGCTGATCCCAACGTCGACCCCCCCTTCTTATCGACCCCCTTCTTAGGGTCATCTATGTCTGTGGCGCCGGACGAGGGCCTCTCGTGGCACGGTGTCTGTCCGCCTCTGAGCGAGCCGTGCGCGAGGTCAAGGTGGTCGCGGTGGAGAAGAACCCGAACGCGTTTGTGACGTGAGTGTCCCTTCTTAACGCGCCCGCGCGCCCGCACTCGATCCCATCTCACCCCATCACCGACCGCTCTTTCTTGCAGTCTACAAGAGCGAAAGGCAAACGAATGGGGTTCCTCTGTCGAGCTCATCTTCGCCGACATGCGCACACTCCTTCCGCCCGCCCAAAAAGCCGACATTGTCGTCTCGGAACTTTTAGGCAGCTTTGGCGATAATGAGCTGAGCCCGGAGTGTCTTGATGGGGCGATGCGCTTTCTCAAGCGTGAGTGCGTTGTCCGTACGTTGTCTTGTACGACGATGCAGAACCCAACTGAGATTGTGGACCTGACTCTCCACTCTCCACTACGCCGCTCCACAGCCGACGGCATCTCGATCCCACGCTCCTACACCGCCTACCTCTCTCCCGTCTCCTCCTCCAAGCTTCACTCCGAGGTCGCCTTCGCCGCCGGCTCTCCATCGCCCTCACGGTCGGTGAAGAGCGCAGAGACGCCTTATGTGGTCATGTTCCAGGCCGTCAGTCGGCTGAGCGCGAGTGGGGGGAGGGGAGACTGGGAGGATACGCAGGAGTGCTGGCAGTTTGTCCACGGGCCCCTCGTCGAAGGCGAGGGGCCTCTGCGGGATATGAACGGTGAGCCGGCCAGCTGACTTGTCCGGGAGCTCGTCGGCACGCGAGATATTTGTTGGCTGAACGGATCGCTTCTTCTTCCTTCATTTCTCCGCCACGGAGCAGGCCTGCCCGTCACGAACCACCATAACAACCGGTCGACGCAGCTCACCTTCCACATCCCTTACAGCGGTGCCGTCCATGGCTTGGCGGGCTATTTTGAGGCGACGCTATACGACGACGTCACAATCAGCATCCATCCTGACCCTAGGAGGGGTAGCAAGGATATGCTCAGCTGGTTCCCCATCTGGTTTCCTTTCAGGGTCTGTCGTGCTTTTCTCTCTTGCACTTTTGATATCTCGGACCGATGGTGGACAACGACCCTTTTCTTGCGCATCGAGCTCGCTGACGTCTTCCTTTGTGTGTGCGACGACGACGAACAGGAACCGCTGTACGTGCCGCCCAACTCGGAACTCGACGTGAGCATGTGGCGTCTGACCGACGGAAGGCGGAAAGTGTGGTACGAGTGGTCGGCAGAGGCCTACCTCTCTGTCCCCGCCGCCGCCGCCGCCGCTTCTGCCCGGCGCTCCGAAGACCCTTCGCTGGCTGTCGGCGTCCCAACGTCGCCGACGACGGCTCAAAGGTCGAGCAGAACGTCGTCCAATGGCCCGCACAACCGCGAGAGCAGCACAACTTGGACCAATTCGACTCCAGCAGGATCGGGCAACTACGGCGAGGCGTTCAAGAACGCCCGTCTGTCGTCGCAGGCGAGGAGCTGGGGTGGCGCTGCTGACATAGAAGGAATCGACGCGAGCGGTGGTAGTGCGAATGCTGTGGATGGCGCCGCTGCTGCGCTGGCCGGAACGCGGGTGGCAAGATTGGAGGGGGGAGAGGGAGCGGAGGGAGAAGGAGAAGGGGAGGGGGGAGGAGGTGACGAACCGCGGACGCCGAGCTGGAAACGGATCAAGGTCGGCATGACGGGGCTGATGAACCCTGGTGGACGGAGCAGCTGGATCGGTCTGTAGCGAGCGTGCGACGGTGGGGGAGGCGGTGAGAGGTGGGAAGACGAGCGTCATGGCTCGCTAGTTATTTCGGCCTTGTGCAATGGATTCTGTGATAACGACGCGGCTGTGCGAGGTAGTGGTGGACCTTTTTTTGGGCCGCTGTCCGTCCCGGCATTTCCCATTCCGGTCCCGTCGTCGTCACCGTCGGCGTCCTCCTCGTCCTCATCGTCCGTACACCCAAGACAAGACAAAGACAGCACCGCCTTGGTCTGTCTGTTGGGAAAGCCCATCATCGTCTTTCAAACAAGCGTTCAAGAACGACAGATCCGTTCCATCGCTTCCTCTTTCCATCCACCATCCCCTTTCTTTCCCTCTCGCCGCCCCACCCACATACCCCATCATCTCCTCACCCACCATGGGCCTCTTCGACAAGTTCAAGCAGGAACTCAACGGTCCCCATCCGCCCCCCTACCAAGGCGGCTCGCCCTACGGACCTCCGCAGGCACAGTCCGGCTACGCTTACGCTAGTCCCCCTCCGCAGGCGCAGTCCGGCTACGCTTACGCTGCTCCCCCTCAGCAGCCGTATCAGGGCGCCCCCGGCGGATCTGGCGAGCGGCCTCTCCCTCAAGGCTGGGTGAAGCAGTGGGATAGCAAGTGAGTGGGAGGGTGTGCTGAGATGGATACGTGTGCGACGTCTCCCGACCTTTCCCTTTTCTCTAACTCGCTCCCCTTCCCTCGTCGCAGCTACAACCGCCACTTCTACGTCGACACGCGCAGCAACCCTCCCCGGTCCATCTGGACGCACCCGGAGGAGGAGAACAGGGGCATCTTCAATCACTCCTCCCACGGGTCGGGCCAGTACATGTCCCCGCCCCCTCCCGCCCAGCCCTACGGCGGCTATGCCCCCCCGCCCCAGCGGCCGTACGGCCCTCCCGCTCAGTCCTACTACGCCCAGGCCCCTCCGCCGCCCGCCCAGTACGGCTACCCTCAGCAGGCGGCCCAGCCCCAGAAGAAACATGGTTTCGGTGCGGGCGCGGGCCTCTTGGCCGGCGCCGGCGCTGGCCTCCTCGGAGGCGTATTGTTGGAGGAAGCTATCAGTGAGTCGTCCGCATGCTTGCCTTTTTCATCCGGTCCACAGCACGTCGCATCGCGCCGACGTCTGTCTCGTCTGGATTGGCTGGCGTATGCACCCTAAGCGACAGCCATGAGCATTCGGTTTGCTCACTACTCTTAACCTCGCCCCCCGCACCAATCACGCCGCAGGTCACCATGACGAGCGCATCGAGGAGCAGGCCTACGACCAAGGCTACAACCAAGGCGAAGACCGTGGCTATGATCAAGGCTACAACCAAGGCGAAGACCGTGGCTATGACCAAGGCTACGACCAAGGCGAAGACCGTGGCTATGACCAAGGCTACGATCAGGGCTACGACCAAGGTTTCGGTGAGTCGCCCCTCCTCTTTTTGCCTCACCCTTTCCCTCATCACCGCACGAAAAGCGGCCGTTCGGAATCCTCATCGACCGAACTGAACCGATCGCTCAACCATGCTCGCTCCCGCTCTGTTCCATCCTTTCTCCCTCAACAGACAACGGCGACGATTTCGGCGGAGGAGACTGGTAACGTGGGCGGTGATTTCTGAGCTCGAAAGCTAGCCGTAGTAGGTTGCGGGTAGCAGCGAGGGCTGGCGACTCGCTTTTCCGTGGCGTCCTTCTCGTCCCCTCGACTTGTTTCCCAACCCCTTCCCCGGTTCAATGGTTCTCTTCTCTGTCACCATTCCGTCTCGACTTGTGCACCGCTCGTCTAGGCTCGTTCGGATGCCCCGCCCCTCCTCCAATCTCACCCCCCCTCCATATCCACCCTTGCGCTCACTCGCATACCCCTCCAACTTTTGCGTTCCTGTTTCCATTCCATTCCATGTACATATATAACAGTGGGCCGCATAATTGCGCTCTCTCAGGCTCTGCGTTCTCGCCTTTATGGAGCGGGTCATAGTTGTGGAGTGTGATGTGGTTTGGGAAGGCTGGGAAGACGGGAGAGTTGTCTGTCTGTCCCAGCCATCTTTGCCCTTGTCATCGGGGGACTGACCACGCCTCTTCAACACTGACCGAGTACGAGCTCGCACAGCACAGCACCGGCCTGACACGACCGTCGAGGCTGACCACAAGGCTGACCACAAGTCTTCGGGAACCGAGCCTCCTAGCCCGAGCGCTTGCCGTTGCCCTCGCCCACGCGCTCGCGCACCTCTTCCTCAAAGGCACGCACGTCGACGACGCAACCGCGCCTCCTCGCCGTCTCGGCGGCGAGGACGAGCAGGTGACTGCTGAGGACCTCCTCCAGCTCGACGCCCAGCCGCTTCTGGTCGCCCTCTTGAACGGCCGTCACGAACGCGCGCATCAGGCCCTTGTCTCCTCCTCCGTGCGCCCCCCCGCCGGCGCTGTCCGAAGGCGGCGTGCACACCGTGCGCCGGCCGTTGACGAACTCGGTGACGGTGAACGAACGGCTGTCGCCCACGATCTCGCCGCGTGTGCCGTGGATGCGTGTCTGGCGCTCGCACGTGTACTCGTTGCCCGTGAAGGCGACCATTGTGAAGGAGGCTGTCTGGGAATTCGAGTACTCGACGTTGACCACCTGGGCGTGACGACGAGCGAACAAAGGTAGAATCAGCTCGAGCCAGCCGCAACGATCGCCTGCCGGCCAAACGCCCGTCCGCGCACCTGGTGATCGACGACGTCGTTGTCCAGCTCGTACACGCACTCTCCCCATCTCCCGTTCCTCAACGCCTCCCCAATGTTCTCTATATCAGGCGGCCCGTCCGAGATAGTATCCACCGGCCAGCTCACATCCCCCCTCGAGACGGGATCGAGGTAGATACGCTTGGCGCTGAATGGGCAATCGCTCTCGTACGCGCACTCCAAACATCGTCGCGCCGCGCCCGCTTGCGCCGGCTTAGAGGAGCGGCGGAAGTGGGAGAGAGAGCCGAAGGAGGTGACCCGCTTCGGCGCGGCGTTCGGACCAAAGTAGAAGCTGCGTGGGGGCGGAGGAACATTTTGGAAGCGCAGCGGCGCGGCGTGAGCAAACAACGTAGCCCGCGGCAGTACGGAAGGGAGCCTCGCGGTGTATCTCACCTGAGGATGTCAATGTCGCTGCAACAGGTGAAGAGGGAGAAGCCGCCCATGGCGACGTTCACTGTCCGCGAACGTAGCTGTGGGCAAAGTGCGCCGCTCCGATGGGCTCGAGGTGCTGGATGTTGATGATGTCGCCGATCACGCCCGAGTCGAGGACGGAGCGAAGGGCGACGTTGTAGGGCGAGTACCGGAGGACTGTCGACCGCGTGAGCATATCATCGCAGATCTCGTCCGCATCCTCTCCCGGTCGACGCCCAGTTTTCACAACTCGCAGCTCACCGTGTCCAATCCCGAAAATGGTGCCTGCCTTCCTGACGGTCTCGATCATCTCGACGCACTCCTCCGGCCTCGTCGCCATGGGCTTCTCGCACAGGATGTGATAGCCTTGCTTTGCAAAGGCCGTCACCACCTCGACGTGCAGGTGATCCTGGGACAGTAGGCGAGCGTGCGAGGATATAGAAGAAGCCAGACCCAGCCGAAATGAGAACGTATTCGGTCGGCGTCAGTCAACGCCGTGGATCGCTGAAACTCCACCTCTAGCGATGCAGGAATCCAATTTGGAGGAAAGAGGCGACATCACACCGACTCACCAAGACTGAAACAACGACGGCATCCGCGAGCCGGCCCTTCTCTTCCCTCTCCCCCAACTCCACCAACTTCTTCCAATCGGCGACGACCCACTCGGGCCTTACTCCATGCTCTTCAGCAATTTTTCTCCGACGTCTTGGCAAAGGTTCAGCTACTGCGACGACACGGCAGGCAGGGACGTCGGAGGAGAGGGCGAATGAGGCGTAGACTTGGCCGCGCTGGCCTGCACCGACTATGACGAGCGTGATCGGATCGCGAGGGGCAGCGAGCGTGGACAGCGTCCGTTGCGGGACGGCACACGCTGAGGACATCTCGAGGGTATCGCTGTCTTCGTCTGCAGGGGTGAAAGAAATAAGGTGAAAGAAAGAGGAGGGGGAGGAGAGGAGGCGAGGGCGAGGGCGAGGTGGCTCTTCATGTATGCCGATGTGGGGGCCCCTCCGGCGCCCCATTCCTTAGCTGCAGCAGGGCCGACGCAGCCAGCTGCTCACCCCGCGTCTAGCTCGGCGGTGAGGCTAGGAATAGGTTCAAATGGCTCCCGTCATCGTCATTGTCTGTGGGTTACTACTGAAACAATGGATGTCAACTTCTCGCCGTTCACGCCACGATGTGTCTCCTCAGCATGGTCGCCGTCTACATGACAGCCAGCCGCGGACAGAGTGGCCGCAGCAACCTGCCGTGGGGAGATGAGATCTGCGCTCGGCCGAAAGATCTAATCTAATCTCCGGCCCGAGTCCGGTGTTCCCAGGCACTCGCACAAATGCTGAGACGTGCTCGCCGGAGCGCCATCCTCCTCTCCTCCACCATCTTTGCGCCCCTCCATCTCGTTACTGACGTAGCATACCGTCAACATGTCGAGCCAGACTCTTGTTCCGCTGTCCATCAGCATCACCTCAGACAACGTTTGTCCGTTCTGCTGTGAGTCCGACCTTCTCTTCACAACCCTCTCTCCTCTATGGCCCATCTCACCCCTCCTTCCCGAGGGCTCAACTCGTCACTCCTTCCCTCCTCCTCCGCCCTCGTCTTCCGGCAGATCTGGGTCTTCGCAAGCTCCAGAAGGCCCTCGAGCTTTCCCCCTGGACCTCCCCGTCCTCCTCTTCTCGTCTCTTTCGCCCCGCCATCCGCTTCCATCCTTTCCAGCTCGACCCCACCTTGCCAAACGATGGGTCGAGCGTCGTCAAGAAGGATTGGTACACATCCAAGTACAGCAAGGAGAGGTTTGATGCGATGGAGCAGATGATGATCGGAAGGGGCAAAGAGATGGGAATCAACTTGTGCGTGTCTAGATTGCTTTCTCTTTTGTCAAATGGACAGCTTCGGTCGGAGCGACGTGCCGACGCTTGGCTCGCGCCGCCATTTCTTCTTTTCGTTCTCCTCGTCGCTTCCGCTTCCCGCTCTGCGATGGACACAGCTCATACGGTGGACGAGTGGGAAACACTACCAACTCGCACCGCCTTGTCGAGCGCGCATGGGATCAGGGCGGAGAGGAGCTTCAGCTCAAAATGGTACAGACCCTCTTCCGCGGATACTTCGAAGAAGAGGTGAGTCGTTTGGCCGTGTTCTTCGACCACTATCGAGTTCCTCTCCTTATCAATAGTAAGTTTTCCCGATGATCACTCTCTAACTGTTTCCTTTTTTTTTCCTATCGTTTTCGCCACGTCCCATCACTGTCAACGAAAACAGAAAGACATTGCTTCTCTCGACTACCTAGCCTCCGCCGCCGCCTCCGCGAACCTCTTCCCGTCGGAGCAGGAGGCGCGCAAGTTCCTCGAGTCGGACGAATACAAGGCCAAAGTTCAGGCCGGCTTTGATAAGGCGAGGAGGTCCGGCATCTCCGGCGTCCCCTTCATCGCCTTCCAGGATATGTTCGCTGTCCCGGGCGCAGTGGATCCGGAAGAGTTTGTCAAGGTGAGCGGACAGAGCTGGCGGAGTGCCGACGCACCGACGGTCTGCGGGAAGCCCTCAACATTTTCCATTCTCTTTTTTTCCCCAGGTCATTGACCGTCTAGCCCAGGAGCACAAGGCTGGCAACTGGGATTGAGCTGCACCATTGCCCCGGTCAACTTGGCCGGCCGACTTCGGATCGCCTCTTCACTTATTTCAATCCTTACGTGCTTCTGTCTACGAACGTCTGTATTGATGGGTCTGAATCGCACGACGCCGTCCTCTCCGATATGGCTGAAGGCGGATGACCACAGTGCGCGGGGATGACCTCCAGTTGTCTTGTCATCCTTGCTCCCGACACTCTACGCAATCCAAATGAAAACCGATCTTTCCTCTCGTCTGAACCTCTTCCACGAGGGCGATCCCGTGAACGCAGTATGGGTTGCGACAAGAGCCGCGTGTAGTCGTGAGGCTGACCTCGCTGGCCGAACGTTACCGTTGACCGCCTGGCGTCCCCATCGACTGCGTCTGTTCGGCCAAGCGAGGCCTGTTTACAAGAGCTATTTTCCTCCATTTCACTTGGCTGGGCTCGTCTAACCTCGCTTTGTAAGTTAGAGAAGAGAAAGTTGGACGAGGTGGTCTTCAGTTTGGACCCTGCACTCGCCCGCCGACCAGGGTCCAAGTCGTGGTGGCTCTCTAATTCCCTTTCGTCCCTGATGCTAGTCCACGACGTCAGTCGGACAGTCTCGAACTTTGAAATACGCCCGTCGTCGAGGACGCGCAAGCATTATTGATTCGGTATAGCGACACATTGACCGTAGCTGGGCGACCCAAATAAAGAAAACTTGACGCCGTCCTCCTCCCCCAGCTCACCACAGTTACCCTCCGCCTTCTGACCGAGCGGAAGACAAACGAGTTTACCTTTTTGCCTTCCTCTGCTTCGCCGCCCCGTCCCGTCCCGATTTATTATCATCGACGATGACGGTAGGCTTCAAAGTCTTCCTGACCTCCTCCCGTCTCCTCTCCAATACCTCCCGCCTCTCCTCCTCCAACCTCGCCTGCCTCTTCTCCTTCTCTTTTGCCTTCATGGCGTCGTCCCCTCGGTGCAGGAAAGAGATGATCTGAGAGGAGACGGCGCCCGTGAGGATCATGAAAACAATCGGAGGGACCTTGTCCGTTACGCGCGCATATAGAGCCATGAAGTCTGCAATATGATCCATGATGCGCGCTCTGCGGGGAGATAAGGAACCAAACGGGTCGACGGGTCAGCTGGCGTCGCACACGAAGTCCGATTGCGATCCGATTGCGATCCCGTTTCCCTTCAAAACGAAACGGATCAGAACGCAAAGTGACCGGAAAGCCAGCGCTCTCACCTCTTCCCGCCGGGCGCCCACTCGCTTTCCCAAACGTTCTTCCATTGCCAATTGCTCTCGTCGGCCAAAAAGTTGCGCATCTTCTCTGGAGTCTGCTTACTGAAGCTCCAACCGTGAAAAAAGCGCATGTTATACGGCTTTTGCTTGACTGGCGTGGGGCCTTCGGAGGACGAGGAAAAGAGGTGATCCGGGGTGAACGTAAAGGAAGCCTTGGGAGTGGTTGGAGGCGTGATGAAGATGAACATGGGTACTCTGTTGAATGACCGAGGACGGGAGAAATTCAGAAGCGTCGAATCAGCTTCCTCGCACGATAAGCTTTCTATCAGCGTTGTCATACTGCATCTCCTCGAGGCCGGTCGGCTCACCTCCAAACCCCCCACATCGTAGTGAGCCTACTCTCGTCGAAGTAGTTCACCCTCCCGAACCTCCACCCTTTCAAGCTCTTGCCTCTCTTCCTCTTCAGCGCCGACGTGGCGGGATCTCGGCCATCATCGGAAGAGGAGCCTCCCAGAGGCTCCTCTTCGTCATCGAACAACGGTTGTTCGCTGACGCCGTCCGCCTTCTCTCCTTCCGTAAGGTCGACTGGCCTGATGAGGCTGAGGGTGTCGTTCAGAAGTTGGTCTATCGACATCGACTTCTTGTCCTGCGGCGCGGAGCTGTGATCGACAAAAGCCCAGTCAGTACAGGCACGAGCGACGGGACGAAATCTTCGACGAGCCCGGCGGAGACGCTCACACGAGCACGAGCCACCTCCTCTCCTCCTTCTCCACATCGTCCCACCTCTCGGCAGGTCCGTCAAAATCGAGCAACCCCTCCACCATCGTGCCCCTCCCCGGGTCGTCCGACAAGATCTCGAGAGCCGGGTGGAACACCGGGTTCTCCTCCGCTTCCTTCAGGGCCTCAGCTTGGGCGATGTCGCTGGCGTTCATCCTGTGGATGTTCGCCATAACCCACTGAAATGGCCAAGGATGACGGACGTGTCCAAGTCAAATCGGCGAAGGGGTGTCAGACCATGTGTACACGTGATGGAAGCAATAGGAAGAGGGGGACAATCGTGAGTGAGCAAAGAAGCACGACACACACCCTCATCGCGCGCTGCTGTAAGCCCTTAGGCTCCTGCAAGACGCCATCGCCGTTTTCCTGCACCGTCGGCGGTACTGCGTTCGCTCGAAAGGAATCGGCAGGAACGGCTATGCGCTCGCCGGAGGGGGGGATGTAGCGAGGTGCCGGCTGTCCTGGTTTCCATCCTGCAGCTGTAGACCGTCGTTGAAGACGGGGCGAGGATGAGCGCACGGCACAAGGCACACAGCGGAGGTTGGGATGAAGGAGGAAGGAGGAGGGAGGTGTACTCACACAAGTATTGCGCGCGGACGACTTCGGAGGTGAAGACTAGAAACGCGGCGAAGAGAGCGTCGAGGCTGAGCCTCATGTTGGGCGATGACGGAGACGATGTGACTGGCGGAAGACTGAGAGATAGTTGACCAGAACGTGCCTTGGTGGTCGGGGCGAGGTTCTCGGGACAGGTGATTATACTCCGGGTGAGCTCGAAGGCGGAAGCCGATATAAGCGACTCGGCGGGTAAGGAGAGAGTGGACGAAGAAAGGGGAAGAGAAAGAAGAAGCTGTCCACCAGCGCCGACGAAAGAAGAGAGTGAGGACGGAGCACCATCTGCTCGCCACTGGCCCAGAAGAAGACGACCCGGCGCTGGCCCCGATTGGGCTTATCAGCAGCTGCGGCAGGTGGAGCGATTCGATTCGATGGCGGCTAGAGCTCTTTCCACGTCCAATCTTCGATGGCAAGGATGATGGGAAGAAGTGAAATGAAATGAAGACAGTCCAGCTGGGTAATTCCTATACATGAAGATAGATACTGGTGCACCTTATGCGATCGAAGGAGCTGACGAGCCAATGTAGCGATGGGAGGCGCGATGAAACGACACGAATGGAACGGGATATCAAACCGCGTGTCGATATCAAACGAAGCAAGGTAGCGGGGAAAAGAAGGAAGGGCGATTCCGAAGAGGTCCACGGGAAGAAGGTGGAGAGGACGCGTTTGGAAGCATTCAAACACGGAGGTGAAGCTGGAGACGAATGGACTTCCAGCACACTTGTACCGAATCTCATCGAGCAGAACTGGGAAGCGGATCACCTCCAAGGGCCGCATGCCTTCGCCCACTCCTTCCACCTTCCCCACATACTCGTCCCCTCCTCCAATACCCGCCCCCAGGGCAAGCTGATGCTCCTGTCAACGGTCAGGACAGCCACCAATCCGTCCTGCTCAATGCCATGATTGATGCCGTGCTTGCCTGGCATGATCAGGCCGTCCACCCATTCCAACTCCGCCGTCCACCTCCAAGCCTTCCATTTCCCGCCCCGGAGCGCCGCAGCTACCAGGAGGTCGCTGGTAGGATGCAGACACACCAAGAGTTAGACCACCCTCCCGCAAAAGAGTGAAAAAAAGAGGAATCCTAGGAACCGTTACACTTACCGACCAATGTTATACCCATCGTCCACGATCATGTGGCTCTTTCCCAAATACTGTAATTGCATCCAAAACGAGTATGAATGGAGCAGAACAAAAGGGAAACATGGCCAAATCAGTAAGGCTAGCCGGGCTCCGCCTAGCGTAAGAGCAGACAGGCGGGCGAAAGCGCACAAGAGCCACAGAGAGCAGACGCGGGACTGACCTCTTCTTTCGAGACGCTGTCCAACCAAGGTCGCACGAGACAAAGACGATACGATAAAGGTAAGACAAAAATACAGGGACATGACGACGCATGAACTGCGACGTCGAGCCTTACAAACTCTTCCTCGAGAAATGAATAGAAGATACGCACGCAAGGAACCATGCGCCCGTATTGGCTTCCGTGCCATTCTGCTTCCATGCTACAGTCGTGGAACGTAAACGTTTCCATGGATGAGTGAAATGTGCGGACAAATAGTTGAAACTGTTCACCTCTCCCTTCTCGAAGGGGCTCGCTGAACAAGAGGAGCTCACCTCGGAAATGGTTGCCACCGCTGCGTACAATCAAAGCAGATCAAGCGACGTACGTCTCAGCATCACAACAAAGACAGTGTCTGGCCAACGTTCTCACCAATCACCCCCTTGAAAAGGGTCGACCATACTCACTACAAGCTCTCCCAGCAGCTGCCCACCCACCGTCCAGGAGCGCCAGGGAAGTGAGTCTGACGATACAGGAACTGCTCGTCCCTCGGCCCGAACCCGTCTCCAAGGTCGGCGGTCTGTCTCTTGCCGCGGTGGAGGTTGAGACATTCGAAGGAAAAGCCGATGGCACTGTGAGAATGAGCAGTCAAACGGATAAGTTGTGAGCGGTCGGAATAAGGAGCTGGAGCCAGGGAAACAGAATGAAGGGGAAAGTCGGACGGGAAGAAAGAGCTTACCGAACGTAGTTCCTAAGCCCCGCCTCTGAAAGCACGGAAGGGTCCGAACGACCCGAGATGATCACGTTCAGAGGCTCGCCTTTACCTGGAGCGACGACCTGCATGCATCAGGCAAGAATTAATGGCGGTGGTCGCGTAGTGGCAGAGAAGCGGGGTGGTGAAGCGAACCGTCAGGCCAGGCCGAGGTTCGGTGATAGTCCTAGTACAGTCCTCGGATGGCAGTCTGCGTAAGTCAACCGCCGAAATGAACTCACGTCAAGCATCTTTCCGCCTCGCTCTCTGGGGTCCACCCAACCGGGTAGCCCCGCATCTCCCATCCCCGGAAGACTCTCCTCTCCCTCCCCGTCTCCTTCCACCTTACTCTGCTGCCCCTCGAGGTACTCGGTCAGCCATGCCCGAATGAAGGGAACCCATCCGTCGTCTTCCTCGTCAGCCTTGCTGGACGCTGGGATGGTGACAGCAGATGCGGTCGAGTCGGAGGACGCAGCGATGGGGTTGAAGATGAGCTCTCCGTTCAGGATGTACTCCTCGCCGCTTTCGTCCAGATCCTGAACGTCCGGAGCAAGAAGCGGGGGAGAAGAAGCGCCGGTAGACGAAGAGAAGTGAAGCCGTGTGGGAGGCAAGAACGACGGGGAAAGTTGTGAGAGCGCTCCGTGCCAGAGGCGACTTGCTTGGGTTGAGAAGAGGGAGATGGAGGGAAGTGGAAATATGGAGGCGGGAGAAAGAGAGAGATGTGCGGCTGGAGAGGGTGATCGTGGCCCGGCAAGAGGGGCGAGGGCCAGAAGGGAAGGGGACATGCGCATGGTGACGAGATGGACGGCGGACGAGGTCGGAGAACGCGCGGGTCGTGGCGGAGGGCAGAGATGGAGACAGGGGGATCGTCTGGTCGTTGCCGGCTGGATTCGATGGCCTACCTAGACCGTCTACCAGCTGCGTCTGGTCTCCCCGTCAAGGTCAAAGGCGCGGGGCGGGCGATGAGATGAAAGGGTGGGAACGAGCAAGATACAAGAGTACAAGAATGAGAGAGATGGGATGCGGCCCGGCCGGCATACAAATCGAAGATCTTCCTTCGAGGACAATGATACAATCCGAGCAGAGCTGAGCAAAGAAAGGGACGCAAGCAGGAGGGCAGCGATGAAGACGACAAAGTCGAGGGGGTGATGGTAGTCAAGACGAAGGAGACCTCTCCGCTGCACGCACCCCGACCCGCCGTCTATCCTCCGCGCCTTCGGATGGGAGCGGTGTACGGGGAAAGGAGCCGTAACCCTAGACCTGCGGCAGGTCGGATAATTACGTCACGCCTCTCTGTTGTTCACGTGACTCGTCATTTGATCGAGCATCGACTTCCAGCCCGACGAGGCGATAATCACAACTGAAGGAACACGACAGCCATGGCACCAGAGGGCGTATCGGCGTCTTCTCGACACGACGACAGGGAACGGAGGGAGGAACGCTCCTCCCACCGCCACCACCGCAGTCACAAACATGACCGTGACCGTGATCGTGATCGTGACCGAGACCGTGACCATCACGGGTCTTCGCGGCAGGAAGACGACGATGGGCATGAGCGCTCCTCTCATCGACACCGTTCCCGCTCCAGGGACAGGGAGAAGGGGGAGAAGAGAGAGAGAAGGCATAGGGACAAGGACGGTGAGGACCGAGACGACCGTTCTCGCCATCATCACCGCCACTCTCATCGGCGTCATGACCGCGACGGCGACGATGACCGCCGCCAGCATCGACGCCGCTCGCCGGCAAGGTCTCGCTCCACATCCGCTGATCGCGAAGAGAGGAGGAGGGAACGGAAGAACAGAGAGAAGGAGAAGGAGAGGAGGAAAGGACTGGAGGTGGTGGATGATGATGGAGAGGCGATGCCTAGGGTGCTGGACGACTCTGCCGGCGAGAGGACGGGAGCGGAAGTCGTGGGTGGTGGAGAGGAGGTGCGTCCATCTTTCATGCTGTATTGCGCAACCCAGTCATGGTAGGGTAGCATCTTTGCTCCTAAGTCTTGATACTGACTCGCCTCTCTCTCTCTTCTCTTCGCAGCCCGATCCCACTACCTTAATCCCCACCTCCGCCTCGCTCTCTTTGACCTCCCATGCGCCGTCCTCCTCAGTCCTCCCAGGACTGCCTGGTGATCCAGCCGCCTTCACGCAACTCAAGCGAGACGACTGGATGCTCGTCGATTCTTTCTCTTCTACCTCCACTGCTGACGAGCCGGCGCGGCAAGGAGAAGTGAGGAGGCACGCTGATCTCGGCAGAGAGGGCGTGCGCATGGGACCAGGTGCACAGGAGTCGGAGCCGGATGTCGAACCCGTAGAACCGATTGGAGACGATGATGTTGATAATGTGGGACGGGGAAAAATGGCGGAAGACTACGACAGCGACGAGGGCACCGGACCGGGCGGTGGCCGTCGCACGCTCGCCGGCAAAGTGGACTTTCGACATTCGCGACCTCTCCTGCCTACCGATGCCTTTTCTTCCTCTCGAGGGGAAGGCGGAAGGGCGAGTCAGGATGCGGACGGAGACTTCTTTGCCAGCTTGGGAACGGAGAGGCAGAAAAAGCCGAAGGAGGAGAGGCCGGATCCGGATCAGCTAAAGATCTCCAGCATGGAGCTGAACAAGCAGCTTGTGGAGGGGAAAAAATTGGAGGATTATGAGACAAGTGAGTCAGTCGCTTGTTACTGAGTGAACGAGCAAGCGTAGGGGGCGAAACCTTGATCGATTATTTCTCCTTCTCGATCCCCAGCGACGCCGAAAACGATCAAGCCGGGCGACCCAGGTTCGTCCTGGCGCATGGCGAAGCTTCGTCGAGTGTACGAACAAGCTTCAGAGGAAGGGCGGCCGGTGGAGGATGTGGCCCTGGAGCGTTACGGGAGCTTAGAGGCATTCGACGAGGCCAAGAACGAGAGGAGATGGTTGGATGACAAAGAGAGGGAGCGGAAGGCGAGAAGGGAGAGCAGGAAGAGCGCTCGGGGCGGAGCTGACACTCCCGGCGGCGGCGATAGAGACTCGTCGACGATTACTCAAAGCGGCCGGCGTGGCCTCATGTTCTCCACGGACTCCCCGGCCTCTTCCGTTTTCGCGTCTGGCGGTCGTCCCTCTCGTCCTAGCAGCCGCAGCTCTTTCCGGCGCCCCGGTCAACGCAGTCCCTCTCCTTCGACGCCAAGCGGTAAGGGCGCCGGTGGGAGCAGCAAGACCTCCACGCCCATCCCGAGCGTGTTCACGCCGACGCATATCGACGTTCGAAGGACCGCGACCGTCGCCGGCGTCGCCGCGGGCACCGGGGTTAAGGCTCACCAAGGCCGGCCTTCCGACTCGGCGGAACGAACGCCGCCCATCCCCCCCGGCACAACGGACAAAACCATCTCCGCCCTCGCCGCCTCCCAGTCCGGTCCTTCCTCCCTCTCCCGTCCTCCGCTCACCGACGATGAGCTCAATAGGCTGCAGGCCAAAGTGTTGAGGGCCAAATTGGCGGGCGACGACGATGCGGAAAGGTTGGAGGAGGAGTATGAGAGAGAGGCAAGGAGAGCAAGGAGTGGTGACGATGAGGGCGGAGGATGGGGGACGGGAGATGGCGCCGTCAAGGTTGGCGGGGAGGATAAGGGTAAGGGCAAGGACGTGCGAAGCGAACAGCACGGCGGCGGGACGAGAGAGCGCGTACAGGTTCTACCTACGTTGGACGGGCGTGGGAGGCTATACGATGTCGGAAGGGGCGCACCGGGGGAGGATGAAACAGTATTACCGGGGAATAAGCGCAAGAGGGAGAAGGTGAGCCTTTCGGATTGTCCGCTTTCTTGCTTTCTTGCTGGCTATCCTATCCGCCAGGCTGTCGCGAGCTTCCCCTCACGTCCACAATACCACTTGCAATCTTTCTTGTCTGCATGCTTCTTTGTTCATCTTCCTCCAGTTCGAAACTCGTGACCCCAAGACGGGCGAGCTTCTCCGATACAATGCGGACGATGACGATGTCAGCTTGGCTGAGCTGGTGCGCCAGGAGCGTTTCGGAGGCGGGAGCGCGGATCAAAAGAATATCAACGCCGAGATGGCGAGGAGGATCGCCACAGATGCCAAGTTCCAGGTCAGTAACGAGGACTGTCTGCTCTTCGAGCTTCTCTCGCGCATCCCCGCCTACTTATAGCTCATTGAATAACGTCTTTTCTTGCACTGCTCCACTGGGTATATGAATGGGACTACGACAGGACGACCTTGAATATATGGATGAGAACGCCGAAAGGCTTGCGAGAAAGAAAATGAAGACTGATGCGATGAAACGGCAGTTTGCTATTCAAGGTGTGTGATTCGCCTTTCCCACCGACCTCCGCGATCCCGGACACTCGGAGACACGACAGGAGGGCGCTCTCTGACGCTTACCGTATTGTCCTCCGCGTCATTGCTCCTCTCGCATCGTTTCTCTCTCAGATTACGCCCGCACGAAGAAAGCTCTGGACACGTGTTCTTTCTGCTGGCAAGATGAAGGCGCCCGCCCACCGCGTGCGGCGACGGTGGCAAGTGGCACTCGCGTCTACCTCGCCCTCCCTCAGAACGAAGAGCTCGTCAAGGGACATTGTCTCATCGTGCCTATGCAGCATCATTTGAGTATGCTCGAAGCAGATGACGATGGTTGGGATGAGGTCAAGGTGCGCTTCCCTTTTTTCTGCCGTCTGTCATTCGTCTATCGACGAATGATCTAATCAACAGTTGTGCTGATGCCGTTCACACTCTCGCGATCATCGTCGACTCTATCTGATCTGTTTACGGGCTCCGCAGAACTTCATGAAGTGCCTAATACAGATGCACGCAGAGGACAACAAGGGCGTTGTCTTTTTTGAGACGATCGTCAGCCTCAAGCCTCAGCGGCATACGTACATTGAGGCCGTCCCCGTGCCTTGGGACCTGTTCCATGACCTGCCTGCGTACTTCAGGGTGAGCGCTTGCCGTTCCTCTCCTTCAAGAGGGAGTGTTGTTAATACGCAGATTCGCATTTCGTTGGCGTTGTGTCCTACCTTTATGGATGACAGGAATCGATACTGTCCTCCGAAGAGGAGTGGTCGCAGCACAAAAAGCTCATTGATTTCGCTTCCAAAGGATTCCGCCGCTCCATGGTTCCCAACCTGCCGTATTTCATGGTCCAGTTCGATTACAAGGGCGAAAAGGGATACGGCCACGTGATCGAAGGTATCGATGACGCTGGTGGCGACGGCGCTGGCGACGGCTATGATTTCGAGAATACGACGGGGACCGGCGCAGAGGAGTTCCCCAGGTGCGATATGACTGGACGAGCTAGTCTCAGTCGAACACATTGGCCCTCTGCCTACTCTCTTCCTCGCTAACATCTCTCCTCGCCTTCGTACATCGCTTTCTACTAATCGCAAACACACGTAGGTGGTTCGCCGCAGAGATCATTGGGAACCAGCTCGACCTGGAGCCGCGAAGGTGGAGAAAGCCGAAGCGGCTGGATCGCAAGTCGGACGTGGAGCGGGTAGCTCGGTTCAGGAAGCAGTACGATCGGTTCGATTGGACGAGGCTGCTGCAGCAGCAGTCGTGACTTGATCGAGGTTGATGAGATCCTTCCATCGTGCTTCTGGTGACGAAGACGGGATCATGTATGTACTTTGGAAGGCCATAATTGATGGGAACAGACAAAGATAGGATTGATGACGGTATCGGATTCGGATAAGGTCGCAAAAGACACCTCTAAATCCGCCTATCGCCGCTCGCCTTCACCGGACGTCCTCCAACCTTCACCTCCCAATTGATCGTGACCATACAGCCCGCCAATGCCATTTTCTTCAGCACCAGTCGGGCACTCCATTCTCCGCGCCAGACGGCCGGGGATTGGACGTAAGGCGTTTGAGGGGATAGGTACCGTACCGGCGTACCTCAGCTGGCGGTGTTACGCTCGCCATTCCGCCCCCACCCCTGCTGCGAAGGTGCCGGCTGGAGGAAGGAGGAGGCCTTTAAAAGAGGGGGAGTATGACACAGTGAGTGTTCGATAGCTTATCGTACGCACCGACGTTCTAGTCCTGCTCTTCTTTCAAATCAACGTCTCACACTACCGCACCAGGTTGTCATCGGCGCCGGCCACGCCGGGCTCGAAGCCGCCTCGGCTTCTGCGCGAGTGGGCGCAAAGACGCTCTTGCTTACGCAGCGCAAAGACACCATCGGAGAGATGAGCTGCAATCCTTCGATTGGAGGGATTGGAAAGGGAACGCTGGTCAGGGAGGTGGATGCCTTGGGAGGGTTGATGGGCAGGGTCGCCGGTAAGTGCACGGCCTCGGCCATCAGGAAGCGGCGGTCGTTTCTATGAACGACACCCCGGTGTTCTCAGACATCGCTTTCCGTGACTGCCTTTTCTTTGGTGGCGGAAACAGATGAAGCGGCGATTCAATTTCGCATGCTCAACCGCTCCAAAGGCCCAGCCGTTCATGGTCCCAGGGCGCAGATGGATCGCAAGCTGTACCGTCAGGCGATGCAGCAACTTGTCCTCGGTCCTGAGGCCCACCCTAATTTGGAGGTGCGCGAGGGAAGCGTGCACGACTTGGCATTTCGCCATACTGGCGAAGGCAATGTCACCGGACATTTGAATAGCGGCGTTTGGGCCGAGGTGGACGGCGTCAAGCTTGGTGAGTGGCCTTGCCCGGCCGGTATATGGAAGAGTGGATGTGCATGCGTGGCGCTAGATCGTACTGACTTTCGGTCGATGCCGTTGCAGAATCTGGCGACATGATTCCGTGTTCCCAAGTCATTCTCGCAACCGGCACGTTTCTCGGCGGAGAGCTCCATATAGGTTTGGACATCCTTCCCTCGTGGGGGCGGCTGCAAGACCGATCATCCCCCGCTGGACTGTCCACCACGCTCCGCAACGCCGGATTCGAGCTCGGCAGGCTTAAGACGGGTACGCCGCCGCGGTTGCAAAAGGACTCGATCGACTACGCGGGGGAGCGCAGCGGCGTTCCCCTCCAGAGGATGGACGGTGATGAAGATCCGAGGGGTTTCAGCTTTTTGAAGACCACCTTAGGTTTCCGAGTTAGAGGAGTGAGTTCGAGTTACGACACGCACACCCATTCATACAACCAAACTCTGAATATGGCATTCTTTCGTTGTCCATCATAGGCCGACCAAATCCCCTGCTACCAGACCCGGACTACCTCAGCCACTCACGCCCTAATCCTATCCAATCTTGACAAGACGATGCACATCCGCGAGACGGTCAAAGGACCGCGGTACTGTCCGTCCATCGAGAGCAAGGTGGTCCGTTTCAAGGAGAAGGAGGCCCACATCGTCTGGCTTGAGCCGGAGGGCTATGATACCGACCTCGTCTATCCTAACGGGCTCTCTGTCACGCTTCCGCCGGAGGTTCAGGTCGAGATGCTGCGCACCGTGCCTGGTTTGGAAAAGGTGGAGATGGTGCGGCCTGGCTATGGCGTGGAGTACGACCATGTGGATCCCCGCGAGCTAAAGCACACGCTCGAGACCAAGCGCATCAAGGGGCTGTTTATGAGCGGTCAGATCACCGGTACTACGGGATACGAGGAGGCGGCGGCTCAGGGCGCTATTGCGGGTCTGAACGCCGGTCTAGCGGCGCTGGGGAAAGATCCCTTGGTATTGGGCAGAGCAGATGGTTTTGTGGGCGTCATGGTGGACGACCTCGTGATGAGAGGGGTCGAGGAACCTTGTGAGCACGATCCGGTGATAGGACATTTATATGAAGCCAAACAAACGGCGACATCTGACATTTGGGCGGTTCCGTTTGCATCCTCATATATGGCAGACCGGATGTTCACCTCCCGTTCGGAATACCGTATGACCTTGCGCGCCGACAATGCCGACTTGCGACTGACGCCGCTCGCTCACCAAGTGGGCGCCATCGACGAGTCCCGCTGGTCTGTCTTTTCTGACACGCAGAACCAGCTCGAGCGGGGTCTTCAGGCGCTGCAGAAGAAAGTGGAGAGTCCGCATGGCTGGGAGAGGTTGGGCTTCAGGGTCAAGAGGGATGCTCAACTCCGATCGTGAGTGTGCGCGCACAGACGATTAGGACGACAGAGGGGTTGACGCTCTCCCTCTCTCACTTCTGTTTCTCCCTTCAATGTAGAGCACTGGACCTGCTCCGGTTCCCGGAAATCACGCTGTCTGCTCTCGCACAAGTCGTACCTGAACTGTCAGAGCTCGACGAGGACATTATGGAGCGTCTGGACGTAGAAGGTGAGTGTATACTGCGCACGTCAGGCAAGCGTATCAAAGGCTGAGCATACATCTCTCACGCTGCCTTTTTCTTCGCTGCTCCCATGTACACCTGGCGCGCACCGACAGGCCGCTACCGCCCTCATCTAGTTCGTCAAGCTGCGGACGTTCGCAACTTCCTCAAGGACGAGGACCTGCTCCTTCCTGCCTCCCTCGATTACAAGCAAGTCCACGGCCTCAGCTTGGAGTGGACGGAGCGTCTAAACCAGCTCAAGCCGAGGTCGCTGGGTGCCGTCAAGCGCATGGACGGCATCACACCCGCCTCGGTCATGGCGCTTTTCCATTTTGTGCAGCGCAGAGACGACCAGCCTTCAGGAAGGCGGCGATTGAAGAGTCTCCCCGCGCTGTTGCGTCCCGCTGCGGCTGAACAGCGCCGAACATACACTACCGTGGGTCCGACAAGAACGCCTCGCCTCGAATTCCACGAAGGCCATCCTCCGCCCCGAATGCCACAGATCATGGGATCGTTTTTGTCCTCGGCAGTGCCTCGCTCAGCACCGGGAGTCACTCCTCTCTCTTTGCGCACAATCGGCCGACCGCGCTTCACATTCACTGCCACCGATTTTGCTTACCAGAACCGACACCTCGCATCAGACGCCTACACCAACCCCCAGTCTGACCCACATTCGTCCTCTGCAGCGACCACCGCAACCGCCCCGCAGCTGACCCCGGAGCAACGCCAGAAACTGGAGAGCATCATCCGAGTAGACCAGGCTGGAGAGGTGGGCGCCAATTGGATTTATCGTGGGCAAGCAGCTGTTTTCAATAGGGGGAGGGATCGGGAGCTGGCTCAATTGATCGAGGTGAGTGGAGGGCAGGCAAGATTTCATCGTATTGGGGTCAGGGGAGAGACATTGCTGTGAGAAGGGGTTGCTCATCCTGGACGCCTGTTCGTTTGTCCTACTGATGAACAGGAAATGTGGGAGAATGAGCGGAAACACCTCCGTGTGATGGACGCCCTCGTGACCCAGCATCGCGTCCGCCCCTCCCTTCTCCACCCGCTCTGGCAAGCTGCTGGCTTCGCTGTCGGTGCCGGCACTGCGCTCATGGGGAGGGAGGCAGCTATGGCCTGTACGGAGGCGGTAGAAACTGTGATCGGGGAGCATTATGATGAGTGAGTAGGTCAAGGGAAGATGCAGTCGTGCGACCTTTCAGCTCCGACGACAAGTGGCACTGTCGACAGTTCGCGATGGCGGTCTGTGTAAACCCGGCTTTAACTCATTCTGTCGTCCCAACGCCGCCCTCGCAGTCAACTCAAATACCTTGCAGCCTCTCATCCACCCTCTCCGTCATCCTCCACATCCACGGCATCGTTCGCCGACCTTGAATCGGCCCCGCCAGCCTCACGTACACACACCCATGCCTCGCTCACGCTCCTCTCTCAAATCGTCACCGAGTTTCGCGATGACGAGCTGGAGCATCTCGACACAGCCGTCGAAAATCACGCCCAGCAGGCGCCCGCTCACGCGCTCCTTAGCGCCGTTATCGGAGCGGGCTGTAAGGTGGCCATTGAGGTTGCGAAGAGGATTTGAAGTTCGGGAGACGGTGGTCAGAGGGGTGGACGGTGGAGCGGAAGGGTTGACGAAAGGGGTTGATGGCACGGAGAGCTGGCTTATTGCCATATGGGGCGAGAACCCGCGCTAATCATCGAACGTTGAAACGAGTTCTGTACTTGTACCCTACATTGTCTTGCATGCTGTCGAGCGCCAGTTTCAATCGAAGGTGTTCTTAAGCTGTAGAGCGGGTCGCACGTACAAGGACTTGAAGGTGTCCGAAAGTCCCGTCTTGCGAAACTGACTGCGCAGGATTTATGGCGGATTCCACGCTATAGATCTTCGTCATCGGGCACGCAAGTTCAAGACGATAAGGAGTGCAGTCACTCGATATCTGCGAAGGCGTGGACGTTGAACGGATCGTGCTGACTAAGCCGGTGTGAGGGGCGCGATAAGGACGCCATCGCCGACTCGTCCTTTTCGTCCTCCTCCTCCTCTATCTCCGCCGCCCCGTCCTCTTCTTTCTGCAAGAAATCCTCTCAGTCGTCCGCCCGGATCAACATGTCCATCACCTCCAGTGTAAGAAGAAGATTGAGCCTCCGCGCTCCGCTCTCTTTCGCGCCCGGCGGCGAGTCTACTCACCTTATCCGTCCCTCCTCTTTCCTCACGTGGTCCTGGGCGCCCACAGGTCTCCCATCTCAGGTCACTGCCCACGATTCGCGAGCAGTGTGTAAAAGTCTTTAAGCTGGCCGAGAGCTCGAAGACGGAGTACTTTAAGTACAACCCTGAGAAGGAAGGGGACGTGGTGGAGTACGCTGCGGACATCATCAAGGTGCGTGAGCACCCTAGGTCGCCGGCGACGGTAATGCACGCAGGTGGGCGTGGTTTAGAGGAGAATCGGCGACTGACTGCCGCCACCACGCCGCATCCTTCTTTCACTCTCTGGTTCTCATTCCTTCCTTCCTCTGTGCTCTTTATACCCTTGTGATGTCCCTCCTCCCCACGCCCAATAGAGAGATTTCGGTGATGATTATTCTAAGGTAAGAGCAGGGTGAATGCCTTTGCTTCATGGCCTGGTTGTGTAGCGCTTGTCATGACTGACATTTTCCCTTTCTTTTCTACTCTTTTTGGCCCTTCAGATCCCACCACATGGGCGATGGCGGCACTTCGACTTTGGCGGCCAAGTTCGTCTTATCCCCATGATCTCTCGCTGGGCCCAGCCTTCGCCGGACTCTCCGTCAGTTCCGCCGATGGAGATCACTCGACGCCTCGTTGACCTCTTCGTCGTCTCTGTCCTCCTCGATGCCGGAGCCGGCGCCAAGTGGAGCTACGAGGAGAAAAGCACTGGCCTCAGGTTCGGAAGGAGCGAGGGTTTGGCAATCGCTAGCTTGGATATGTTCAAGGGAGGCCTGTTCAGCAGTGACGAAAACGTGCTGGAACGCGTTGACTGTGAGTCGAGCGGCTTCTGTTTTGTAGCCGACGCTCTGGTCCATGCTCGTTCGGCGCTCAGATATGCGAGACATGACGTGGCTATGGGCCCGTAGCGCTTTGACTCACCTTTCCCTCCTTCACTGTCCCTTCAGCCAAGGGCTTGGCAAATCTAGACCCTTCTGTTTTGGCAACAGCTATGCAGGTCGAGCCGGAGGCGAACCCGATGACGGGCATCGATGGCCGCGCTACCTTGCTCGTCAATCTCGCTTCCGCCTTGGAGGCTAGGGCCGACTTCTTTGGTGGTGCGGATCCACAAAGGAACGGCTTCAGGCCAGGGAACCTTATCGGTGAGCACAGCTTGTATTCAGCCGCCATCATCTGCTGGCTTCCCAGTTGGATCTGACTCATGTTCACCATTTATTCGCCCGCTCGCGCTGTGCAGACTATTTGGCGTCTCACCCATCGGGCAAGAAGTCGGCCTCCGGCGAACTCATCCTCCCCATCTCCGCTCTTTGGGAAGTTCTCCTCATCGGTCTCGCGCCCATCTGGCCTCCATCGCGCACCATGCTCGACGGCGTCTCGCTTGGTGACGTCTGGCCGTGCGATTCTTTGTCCAAGAGTCTAGGTGTCCCCAACGGCTCTAAGGAGAGCCTGGTACCGTTCCACAAGCTCAGTCAGTGGATGACATATTCGGTCGTGGAGCCGATTGAGAAGGTTATGGGTTGGAAATTCGAGGGCATGAACGACATGACGGGCTTGCCTGAATATAGAAACGGTGAGTGAGCGGGGATAAGGCAGTCGGCCAGTGGACTAGACGGCCTCCGAGACTGAAAATGGCCATTCTGCTTCCTTCGTCGTTCCTCGCTCCGCCTCCACTCACACACACACAGGCGGTCTCTTCATTGACCTCGGCGTCCTGACACCCACTCCAGCGCTCCTCTCCGCTAGTCTCGAGGCTGCCTCCCCGGTCCCCGTTCTCGAACCGTCGCATCCCGCCATTATCGAATGGCGCGCACTGACGGTCATCCTTCTCGATCGCCTCGCCGATCGTATCCGCGCAAAGCTCGGCGCGCCCGGCCTCACCCTGCCGCAGATTCTCGAGAGCGCCAGCTGGAAGGGGGGCAGGGAGATTGCGAGGAAGAAGAGGGAGGACGGCGGTCCGCCAATTGAGATTAGGAGCGATGGAACGGTGTTCTGAACCCTACTTTCCGCTTTCCTGACGGCCATGTGACTTTTTCAATTCTCTGGGTAGAAGAAATAAAGATTCCCGTTTGGAAACGTGAAGCGTATAGAGAGACGCGGGCGTCGTAGACAGCGAGCCTGACACTTTTGCAATCGTGCTTTGGGCAGCCACGGTAGGACCGGCTGACAACCTCCTCGCCACCCAATCACCCCATTCACCGCATTGACACCGCCGCCTTCACTTGACCTAAAAGGAGGCCAAAGATGGTTGCAGCCAGGTGCTCCAATGGCACCATGTCCTTCAGTGATGAGAACATGAGGGAAAGCCATGCCGACACGAACGAACGCCTATCATCCCTGGCCGCCCCGTGACACTGGTGAGCCGGAGTGCAAACCTCCCAAACCAAAGTTTGTTCCCCAGCGTCAGTTCGGGTGACCCCTCCTCATAGTCCCGCCAGCCTGCGCCCGCGTTCCGACGCTCTGTCCTTGCTCGCATGCCCGATCTCGGGCCAGAGCACAACGCGACAAGGAGAGATCGGTGTTCACGGCGCACGCCCTCCAGGAACAGATTCGCCGTCGAATGTTCATTGCAAGAGGGGTATAAGAAGACGTGTGGTCTCTTGCGGGTGGTATAAGAAAGAAAGTGGAGGTCCGTCGATGGCCAGTCGCGATAGGGAAAGGCAGTAGGGCGCGAAGCCGGTGCCTGGCGGGCTAGAATTCGCCAGACCGTTTTTCTCAGAGCTTGCCCCAATCTATCCCACCTCCAGGCCCGTATCGCTGAGGGTTCTCTAGCCAGTTGTTGCAGCCTTTGAAGTGACCGTTGCCGAAGAAGCCGCGGTGGGCGGAGAGGGGAGAGGGATGAGGCGAGCGGAGGACCAGGTGTGGCGTTCCGAACTATTTAGAGCAGCGAAGGGGCGAAGGATGGATGAGCGCGCAAGCGGCAGATGCATGTTCGACGAAGAGGGGAAAAGAGAAGACGACCTGGGCCAGGTGGCGTTCACTCACCTCTCCCACCTTGGCTTCGTTGATCATCTTTTCAGCCGGTCGACCCCAGACGAGGAAGACGATACCCATCGCCGTCTTGGTCGGCCCCGTTTCAGACTTGTCGGCGTCGGTGAGCGATAGAGGAGCCTGCTTGAGGACCGGCGCAGCCAGCTGCCCCTTGTGGAGCGCCACGTCCGACTCCTTCGTCTCCGCAGTGACAGTTGCCGCTCCGTTCGACAAGGCGCTGACGGCGTCCTCCTTTTTGGCCTCTGGCTCCTTCTTTTTGAACCATCCATCGAGGCTCTTCTGACTCGTCAATTTCGGCGTGCTCGTCGCACTGTTACGGTTACCGGCGCCGTTGTCAGATGTGAGAGCTCCCTTAGGCTTCGGCAAGGCCGAGCCGCCAGCAGTCTTGGACTGAGCTGCGACGAGGGCGCGTATGACCGCTCGGGTGAATTTCTCCCACCCTCTGTTGGCGTGAGAACCGGCTTGAGAGGCGCGGACGGTCTGTGGAGGGTGATATGGCCGAGGCATGTGGCGTGAGAGCGACATGGGCGGCTTGTGTGAGCGGCCCGCGAAAAGAGATGGTGACGTGACGGAGACGAGAGAGGTCGACACGCACCAAGGAAGAGTTGAGCATCAAGACGCCCTGCTTCGCCCATCCCTCGAGGTACCTGCCCGTCGATTGAGGAAACAATTGAGTTGAACGATGAGCAAAGAGTGGAAATGTCAATGGGCTCTTGGAGACTCACCCATGCCGCGGCGCCTTAAAGTCGGGATACTCTCTGCTAAGCTCCTCGTATATGTTCCTGAGTGATGCCGGCACGGCGATGCCTTGTCTTACTGAAAACGCGAGGCCTGTGAGATGCGGCGCCGCGCAACGACTTGGGTGAGCTTCCTTCCGGTTTGACGCGCCCGATCCCGATGGAGAACTCGTTCAGGATTCGCCAGCCGAGGGCGGCTCTCGATCAAGCAGGCCAGGCGACGCACCATGAGCTTGGTTAGGCCCGTGATAAGGGTCCTGTCCGAGAATGACGACCTTGACGTTCTTGAGTGGGATCAGGCGAGACCACGTGTAGATGTCCTCCGCTGTCGTCGACGAGGCAAGTGAAAAAAACGTGTGATGTGACGGTGAGCGCCGTCGCGAACGAGACAAACCGGCATTCCCCCGGCGGTCATAGCCGGCTCACGGGGAGGGTAGACTTTCTTGCCTGACTGCACTTCGGCGGCGAGGAAGCGCTTGAGCTGAACGAGGCGAACGGGAAGAGCCCGGACGGATCAGTGCACGACTGGTTTGAGGTGGGCCGAGTGGGCCGCGATTGAAACTTGCCACCCACCTCAGCAAAGTAGGGCTCCCTCATCTCCTTCTCAAGCACCCTAAACCAGTCAGGGGCCATGGTCTCCCTCTCGAGACGGAGCGGGTCGGCCACGCCGGTCAAGAGAGGCGCCGTCGAGCCGGCCGGCAGAGGAGGGTCGTCGGGGCGGGCCTTCTTGGCCACCGCGACGTCCGTCGCCGGCGCTGGCCGCTTGAGCATGGAGAGGGTGCGAGAAGAAGGAAAGGGAAGGCGCGTGGGCAAAGGCGCAAAGCGTGGGAGGGCCAGGTTGGAGGAGATGAGAAGGGGACGGATGGAGGTTGGACGGCGGACGCGATATGCGCGACTCTTCTCTCGCCGCACCGAATACCGCGTAAACGAGATTGGTCACGTGATCCCCGACGCTCGGCCGGGCCCGTGCGCGGTGACTCGCAGCCGGCCCGCACCGCCGTTCTCCTGGCCGCTCTATCCGAACGCCTTGACGAGGAAGCAGACGGAGGTCGGGGCGAGCTTGACACACTCTCGTCCATGCCGCCATCGACGACACAGAATGGGCGGCAGCCCTTCATCCTCTACTCCCCCACTCGCCGCCTCGCCCTTGTCCACCCTCCCCCGCCCCACGACGACGCGGCGGTGTCAGCTCTGTTCTCGAACCCAAAGACGCTCGAGCACCTCCCCATTCTTCCTCCCCAGCTCTCTCTGCAGGGTGCGACGAGACGCCGGCTCGCACGCAACGCGGACGACGCAGTGCTCGACTTTCACATCCACCTCGCCTCCGCCCTCGATGACGGAGGCGACGAGCCCGGAGAGGGTCCAGGAGAACTGGTGGGCGTATGTGGGTTCAACTCGGTCTACGCTCTCAATTTGCATGCGGAGATGGGCATCGTCGTCCACCCGGACCGACACCGAGAGGGCATCGCCACGGAGGCGATCCTGACGTTGCTCAACTTTGCCTTCCGGAGGCCTGCCGGCGGAGGTGGATCGGCCCACCCTGCCGAGCCGTCCTCGGTCGCCCCTCATGCCGCCTCCTCCTCCCCGGACCCACCGCTGGTCCATTCGGCCGCAGCCGTATCCTTTCCTGCGCATGCCGAAGCGGCTCTTCCACCCCTGCACCGCGTGAGCTTCGAGACGGCGGCTTCGAACACCGCTTTCCGGACGTGGATGGAAAAGACTCTGGGAGTGGAGGCGGAGTACCGACTGCGAGACGCTTGGAGAGATGTTTCGGCGGATCAAGGCAGGTGGGTGGACTCGGTGGGGTACGCGGTGTTGGAGGGGGAGTGGAGGGGCTCGGGTGCGGGGACGTGTTTGGGGAAGGAGGGAGGGGGGAGGGGCGGGCTGAAAGAGAGGCTGGAGGAGAAGCTCAAGAAGATGAGGGAGCGGGCGTAGTGTGCGCGGACAGGAAGAAGGACGTGGGTGCGCATTCGTGTCATGTTTCCTTTGCTTTCCCTTGCCCTCGCTAGTACACGGAAGGATGGCCGGATAGGCGGCAATGGAGATGCCCTCGTTGTTCCTCGTCGTGAGGCCCGGCGTGACCTATAGGTGGGAGGAGCGAGAGAACGACTCTACCCAAACGCGGAGCACGTGATGCCGCAAGACATCACGTGATTGTACATGACGCCACGTGGAGAGCGAGACACTGCCTCAACCCGAGCGGCGATCCCCAACATCACGGTCGTCGCCGCGGCCGCCCCACTCATTCCATCCTCATCCCCATCGCCCTGATCAGTGGTCCGTCATCTTATCAATCAATCAATCAATTGATCCAATAACCCGATACCATGGCCGCCGCCATCTCCTCGCCCTTCGCCCTCCAGGCCGGCGCCTCGTCCCCCGACCCCTCCTCCCGCTCGTCCGACGACACCTTTGGCACCTCCCCCCCCGCATCCAGCGAGACCAAGGTGGAGATCTTCACCACACTCCAGCAACTCGAGGATGAGCAGAGTGTTATCGATCACAAAGTGAGCACCCACCCTTCTGTCGCCGTGTCGCCGTTCGGGGTGGCCGCCGGTCGCTTGCGCGGGCCGGCCGGTGGCACGCCGTTTCTCACTCCGCACGCTAACGTCTTGCCCTCCCTCCATTTCGCCTGCCCTCTCCCACCCTTCCTCCTCGTTCGCGCCGGCCTTTTGCCAGCTCTCTCTCCTCCTGACCCCGTCGACGGGCAGCGAGGGCCGCGAGGAAGCAGCGGAGAAGAAGCGGCTCGTCGGCCGGCTGCAAGAGATCTGGAAAGAGCGCGCGCTCGTTAGGGAGCGCGCCCGTAGGGAGGGCGTCAATGTCGATGCGTACGCCGACTTGGACGGAGAGGAGGAGGCCGCTTGAGGGCCGCGCACAGTGGGCCCGCCCCCCTGCTCTCCGCTCATGTCCACCGTGCCCGTCATGATTGTTCCGACACCGACGCACGTCTGCTGGCCCCTCTCCTTGACCTGACCTGACCTGCTTGTTTGTTGGCCATTCGCACTCATACTGCCCTTGCCCATGCGCCGCTTTTCCACCCTTTCCGGCCTTTTTTCTTTCCTTTGTTTTTGCCTCGCTCCGTTTGCGCGACTGTACTCAACCCGGAGGATCACATCACTCGTGTGTTTCTATCTCACGACCTGTAACACTATGTAACCTCGTCGCTCAATCAAGAAATCCCTGTCCGCCGCGTGGGTTGTGTGGAAGGGGCGGGGAAACGAGGCCAGCCTCGCTTAGGCTCAGTTGATCAGGCTCTGCGCCGGTCGTCCGTGATGGATATCGGACTTATACAAGCAGACCAGTGAGGACTATGCTACAAAAGAAAAGTGAATGCCGGAGATGGAAGGAAGAAGGACGACGATGCACGAAGGAAGGCGGGAGCCTCCTCAGCTCACTTGTCCTCCCCCGCGTCCTTCGCTTCTCCCTCCTTCGCACCCGCATCCTCACGCTCCTCCTCCTTCCCTGCACCGTCGCCACTAGCGCCCGCCTTCCCCTCTTCAGCCTCCCTGCGCTCCTTCTCCTTCTTCTCCCTCTCCAGCTCCTCGGGCGACTTGAAAATGTCCGGCGTGTACCCGAGGTTGCGCTCGGCGTTTGCCCTGTTCTGGGCGTATTTCCTGCGGCGAGCGGGCCGGACATGTCATGTTATGTCAACGGGTCGATCGCAAGTGCAGGGAAGAGGGGAAGGGGAAAGAGGGAAGGAAGATCGTGTCTGATGCAGACTCACCCCTTCACATAGGCGATCTCCCTGATCATCGCCTCCCTGTCCACCGTCCCGTCCGGGTTCTTGAGACTGCGCGCCATCGCCGCCGTGTGCGGAAAGAAGGCGTGGGTGTCGGGAGCGTAGAGGGCGCAGAGAGCGATAGCGAGGAGAGCGAGGAGCACTGGGATCTGACGGACGGTGAGGGCTAGCAGGGTGGGGGGCATAGGCTTGCTTGGTCGATGGGAGACGGCCGTCGGATCGGTCGTGGTGAGCATCCGGGACGGACGATGGGGACCGGCCGAACCGATCCGTAAAGGTGATGACGTCGTCGGCGAGACGGAACCATTCCGCGTACGGCCGTCGTATCCCCGTTGCCGCAACAATGGCTTGACGACGATATAGAAGGTTCATTTGTTTCGCGACTGCCATCGTCGCTCGACTTTGGCATGTTTGCACAACTTCTTCTTTCTCCCGTCGCCCGCCCGCCTTCGCTAAGTGCGATCGATGGCTGACCGTTACTACCGCACACGGCCGAACTCTGTCCGGCGGACAGGACAGGACAGGTGGAGGTCAGAAAGAAGGTCACACGTCATAAAGACCTCTCACCCCGGGCAGGTCGCTTTGGTCACATCCTCACCCATCTCTCCCTCACACTCCACTCTAGATTCCTACTGCCCGTTCCACGACACCCCCCACTGACCCTCCTTCAGCCATGTCTGCCCAAACAATTCAGGCGCTCTCCGAGCCTGTCCACTTCACCCGCTCGGGTAAGACGGCGATAAACCGGTTCCTCAAGAGCGCGATGACGGAGCGTCTTTGCTCATGGGACGACAACGACCTGCAGAAGAGGGGCAAGCCCACGCCCGAGTACATTCGCCTGTACGAGGAGTGGGGCAAAGGGCAGATCGGGACCATCATTTTGGGCAACATCCCCGTCAACTGTGAGCGCGACACCTCGCCTCGACCTTTCTTGCTTCTCGCTCCGGCGCATAGCGTCGTATATGCACCCGCTATCGCGGCATAGCTCATCTATTTGCCTCATCCGTCTTCCTCGCACACATTCACAGTCCTTCACCCCGAGGCCAAGAAGAACGCCTGCATCGGTAAGTGGAGTCCACATACGTGCCGTCCTACTCCTCCTGGAGACGGTGACCGCTGGTGGAATTAACGTCGCTCTTTTTCGCCCTCGTCCCCTGCTCAGATCCTACCTCCAAGTGGGACGTCGTGGAGGCCTTCAAGCCCGTCATTCGCGCTTGCAAGGCCTCCGGCAGCCTCGTCATCGGCCAACTCACTCACGCTGGCCGCCAGACCAGCAGCGACATTCAGACGGAGCCCGTCTCATCGAGCGACGTCCAATGCCCGCCGGCCATGGGAATGAAATTCAACAAGGTACGTCCGCTGTCAAGGCTCAGCGAAGGAGTCGCACCGTCCGGGGGAATTCAAGAGATCATGCGTTTATGACGGTTGAATCGGGCTCTCGTCTTCATCATCGTCATCATCTTCCAGCCAAGGCCCATGACGAAGGAGGAGATCAAAGACACCGTCGAGCGATGGGCTTTCGGCGCAAAGGTGCTCTACGACGCTGGTGCGGACGGCGCGCAGCTCCATGCTGCTGTGAGTTGGCCGGCAACGCACAACTTCCCTCGTCTCAGTGTCACCGCTTCCCTTCTCACTCTCCATCTCATTCCTGCTCATCTCCGCCTCCGTCGACAGCACGGCTACCTCCTCTCCCAGTTTCTCTCGCCCCGCGTCAACACGCGCACGGACGAGTACGGCGGCGACCTCATCGGCCGGAGCCGCATCGTCTTTGAGACCATCGACGCTATCAAAAAGGCTGTCAACGACCCCAAGTTCATCATCGCCATCAAGGTGAGCTCTCATAAGAGTTGGACTGGGGCACGAGCGACGAGCGGATTCCAGGTTGCTGATCCACCCCCCCTTCTTCTCCCTTGTCTAGATCAACTCGGCCGACTTTGCCGAAGGCGGCTTCAATTCCGAGGAGAGCAAGGAGATGGCTGTTCGACTCGAGGAGGCCGGCGTGGATTTGATCGAGCTTTCCGGCGGCACGTACGAGAGCGGCGCTTTCGAGCACAAGAAGGAGTCGACGAAAAAACGTGAAGCCTACTTTGTCGAGTTTTCCGATCAGATTCGCCCGTACCTTTCCAAGGCCAAGTTGGCTGTCACCGGCGGCTTCCGCACTGCCGAGCCGATGGCACAGGCCGTCCAACAGGGCACGTGCGATATCATCGGCATGGCCCGTCCGTTGTGCGCCGAGCCCTACCTCTGCCGCGACATCCTGGCGGGCAAGACCAAGGGCGCCAAGGCCAACTTGGTGCCTGCGGCGCTGCAGACCCCCACGGCCATCGCCCAGATTCACGACATCGGCAGCGGTCGCATCCCGCCTACCGACCTCAGCATCCAGGAGAACGCGGACAAGGCCGTCCAGGCCGTCACCGGCTCCAAGCCCCAGCCGGCACACGGCGACGCCGAGGAGTACAAGAACAAGACGGCGTAACCAGGCGACGACCTATAATAGACCTCGGCTGCGCGCGCCATCTTTCACAGCCCCTTTCATGCCCAGGATCCTCGTCCCCAGTATGCACTCATTCCATTTAAACGGGATCGTTCGTGTTCCATTATGTAGATCTATAACGGTTGTCGCTAGAATTAACTTGGCTTCGTCAAGAGTCGTGTGTGGGTGCAGAGGCCATTCCTCGTACCGGCCGGCGCCGGGCGCGTTGCTGCTCGTGCCGTCGACGAGGTGGATCGGACGGACGTTCGTGCAGACCTCGCCGTCCTCACGCTCCGCATGCGACTGGACGAGGGTTCGGCACGCTCATGTTATCGCCCTCTCTTTGGACTTGGACTGTCGACCGAGGCCCTTCCTCGATGTGGGCGAAGGCGAACGATGCCCGGGGGAGAACCAAGTACCATCCGTGAACATCTTGCTGCGGCGACCGTTGGCACGCTTGGAACCACGAACCCCCAACGTCGACCCCGGCGACGGCAGCGCTGGCTCAGGACGACCAAGTCAAGCCCGCAAGCTAGCTCGCTCGTTTTTAAAAACCTTCGCTTGCTTTTCCCCCACCACTGTTCCCCCCTTCTCCTTCCTTCGGGCCTCCCGCCGCTCGATCGATCGACGGAAAGGGGTAGGAGAGAGAGACCGTTGCCATGGCCGTCCGTCTCCGTGGCTTTGCCTCTTTGCTCGTTGGAATCGGCTTTTTCTTCTTTCTCACAGGTGAGCGAGCCGGTCGGTGCGTTTGCGCTTCTTGGAGGAGTATGACCGCGGGATGGGGCGTTGCTCGAATCGCACCGCACCGCACCGAACCGGAGCTAACCGAGTCGAATCACTTCGCCCGTCGCTCCGCTTCGCTTGGGACCGATTAAACCACCTATTTCCCTCGTTTCGTCTCGTCTCATCCCATCGCCAGCGCTATTCTACCTCTCACGCGATCCCCCGCCGTCGCTGATCACCTCGCAGATCGGATGGCAGGCCTTCGATGCGGTGGGCCCTAGCCCCGGTACGGGATCGGGCGGAAAGGGAACCGACTTGGACAAGCTGCCAGGCGGCGGCGGCGGTGACCTCTGGGGAGGTGGAACGGACGGACAAGGTGGAGATGGCGAGGTGTACGGCAACGGAGGGTTGGCGGGTGCCTACGGACCTGGTGAGCGCTCATCGGCGACCTCGTAGAGCGGGAGAAGAGGAGCCCGCGCACCGTTCGTCGGGCGCTCACCCGATTTTTTATCGTCGTGGCCTTCTCGTCAGCATCGCTACCCCTCGATGTCTACGCTCCTCTGCTACCCAATCCGGCGCCCTTGACGGCGATCACCGTCCGTCCTTGCGTCGCCTTCAGCTGGCTCTCTCTTCTCACCTGCGAGCCCCCGTCCACTCCAGCTGATGATTTTCTCCTCGGCAAGTGGGTCAGGGTCGGCCGTCCTCTCCGACCCAACGTCCGAGCCGGTTCCGCCTTTTCCATCTATGCGCCCTACCTCTTCTACCGCCGATCCCGGCGCTCCGACGTTCCGAACGTCGTTGACCTCGCCTTGATCGACGAGTCGAAAACAAAGGAACAGGAGGACAAGCTGGCGGGCGGAAAGGATGAGTGGATCCGCTGCGAGGAGGACATTCGAGCCTCTCATGGGTTCAGTGCTCTTAGCAGCTGGCTATCGAGCGGCGGCAAGAGCTCGTCGAAAGGAGCTGATGGCTTGCGAATCTACTATCGCGTCCGCCCCGGTCGCTCCCAGTCTGCTCCGATCACCGCCGGCATTGGAGGCAAGTATGTTCAAGAGCCGAGGGAGGGAACGATGTACGGGAAGACGGGTGAATCGTTTGACCCGAGTGCACCCAAGGCCATCACTGAGCTGGACCTTGTGTACGGCGACGGCGAGCCGATGTGGAACTTTGAGAGGATGGGCAAGGCGATTGAGGAACATGAGAAGGGGACGGGAGTCGAGAGGGTCGAGATCGTCATTCGAAGGACCATCAAGCGTGAGATGTGGCACTCTTGTTCATGTGACGAGGTCCCTCTGGCTCTGCTCACGCTCGTTTCTTCGCTTTCGCGCTGGTGCTCCCTCTCGCTTCTCAGCCGTGCCGCAAGCGCCGCCACTTACGTTCCACAACGATGGCACGTTCAAGATCATGCAAGTGGCCGACCTCCACTTCTCGACGGTGAGCTCGTTCGCCCTTTCAAGTCTTTACTGCAGTCCATATGTTCGGCGGCCCTGACAGTCTTCCTCGTCTTTGCCGCCTTCCTCAGGGCCACGGTGTCTGTCGCAACTCTGACGTGAGTTCAGTGAGGATCGCGGGTCATTGGCAGGGCGTCTCACCGTCTTTTCGTCTCCGCAGAAAAAACCCTGCACGGCCGATGTGGACACGGTGACGCTCGTCGAGCGCTTCCTCGACGAAGAGAAGCCGGACTTGCTCGTGTTCACAGGCGACCAGATCAACGGTCAGACGACCAGCTGGGACTCGAAGAGCACCATCGCCAAGACAATGCAAATCGCCATCAAGAGGAAACTGCCGTGGGCGGCCATCTTCGGTGAGAGCTACAGCAGACGTAGCGATCGCGAATCGCGTGAAACGGCGGTGCGGCGGTGATTGCGACCGCGCGGGTTAATCGGACTAACACGGCATTGGTAAATCGCGCAGGCAATCACGATGACGAGACGGATCTTACCCGCGAAGACGAGATGCGCATCTTGCAGAACATGCCTTACAGTCTGTCCGAGCCTGGACCGAAGAACGTCTCTGGTGTGGGCAACTACGGTAAGTGTGTTGAGGAGCTTCGCTGACGGGGAATCGCCGTCGTCTGACGAAGCACGTTCGGCCTCATCTCCGACAGTCCTTAAGATATGGTCCCCTGACCCGTGAGTTATGTCCGTCCCGACACTGGATTGAAAGCCGGCCCTTGCTCATCTCCCCGCCGCCGTTCGTACTTGTCACAATGTAGGAGCAAAACACAGTTGTTCACATTGTACTTCCTCGACTCGCACGCCATGGTCCCGCGATCGAAGTGGTCCTGGAAACCGCCTACAGACTATGACTGGATCAAGCCGAGTCAGGTCAAGTGGTTCGTGGAGCAATCGCGGGCCAACAAGCCGCGCGTTCATCCTTTTACGCCCGACGGGGCGAGCGACCTGAGCAAGATCTGGGCGCGCAAGAGGAGGACGGCCGGTACTACGGAGGAGGAGGAGGATAGCTCGGCGTTGGACGTCCGTGGTGGTTCGGAGACGACGTTTTCCAAACCAAACGCCATGACCTTTTTCCACATCCCCCTTCCCGAGGCGTACGATCCGCCGGATTACGACTCCGTTTCGGCAAAGGAGCTCATCGTTGGCGAGCGCCATGAAGGAAGCGGCGCGCCGAAAAAGAACAGCGGTTTTTTTAACGATGGCGTGTTGGCGTTGGGACATGAGCGAGATACGAGGGTGCTCGTGAGTGTTGATGCGACGGTTCCGTTTCCACCGCGGAGGTCCCGTTTTTGACCGCTCGCTCCTGACTTCCACTCCCATGCCATCCGGCTCGCGTGTTCAGGTCAACGGACATTGTCACATCTCCGAGGACTGCAGGCGAATCAAGGGAGTGTGGAGCTGCTTCGGTGGAGGGTCGAGCTATGCCGGCTACGGCGAGATTGGGTGAGTCGAGGCGGGACCGTCCTTCCTTCTTGTCGGCCGTCACGGATGGACGATCAGAGCTGACAGAGAGGTATGCCTTCGTCCTCCACAACCGGACAGGTTCGACCGTCGGGTTCGCATCTTCTCGCTGGAGGACTGGGGCGATAAGATCCGGACCTGGAAGCGGCTCGAGTCCTCCATTTCCGGTGCCGCCGGTCGGATAGATGACACCGTCCTGTATGGCAAGGGCGCCTTGGGTGGAAACGGCTAGACGTCGCGGGAGCTACCTTTTTTTTCTTTACTGTTTTCGTTTTTTCTCTGTGTCGAGCGTTGTGTTTATCCTTTTTCTTGTTAACCAAATAGGGAAGCGGGATGGTTTCTCTGTATACCACGGTCGTTTAGTGGAACCAACAGTGTGCGCATCCAAACACAGCTCAGCTCGTACTTGCTCGTATTGCATCCTCTACCAGGATCTATCCATGTTCGTGGCGGAAAGAGAACGGCCATCACTCGAGAGTGATCTCCTTGCCCTCCGCCCAGACCTTTTGCGCCGCCTCGGGCTCGAATGCCCTGAAGAGCTTCATGATCCGCTCCTCCGTCTCCGTCGCCCCGTCCGCGCCAGGAGCGGCTCGGAGGGGCGAGAGAGAGGAGGCGGAGGTGTAAGAGGAAGCATCGGCGTACTCTGTGGGGTGGGAGCGGATGTGAGACGTATGGCGATGAGGTGAGCCGACGAGGTACCGTGGGAGCCGTCCTCGCTTCTCTCGCCCACCGCTCGTCCCGCTCACCATCGAGTACCATGTACTTGGGCACCTTGGCCGCATCGCCGTCGCTCGTGCCCAGGCCAGTGACAACGGGTTCGAGAAGCCGGAACGTCCTCGTCCTCTTCCATCCCTCCACCCCGCGCATCTCCTTTGCCCGCGCGCCCCACACCCACTCTTCCACCTTCTCCTCCCCGCCCGCGGGCAGCGTGAGTGACGCGGCGACGAACAACCCGGACGCCTCGTCCTTTGCCCTCGGCCTATCCCTGTCCGCGCCCGCGGGCTCGCTGTCTCCGACGAGCTCGTAAATCCGTCGATCGAGGCGCTCCAAGCGTCGCACCACGTCCGCCTCGCGCGGGGACCGATTCGCGCGGAGGTTGGCGTACGACGGGTGCGAGTAGATCCTATTGTCGGCGATGGAGTAGAGCGCTGCGAAACGCGGCTTTGTCGCGCCGTCGTGGGAGATGTAGCGGACACCGGAGAGGAAGGCGGGGATGTGCGGGAGGCGGAGGGGGATGTGCTCGCCGTCGTACCAATCTGGGGTGGGGGGCGAAGAATAACGACGAAAGTGCGTCGGGTCAACGGTTCGGAGGGAGAGAAGACGAGGGACGACTCGGATCAGTCAGGCGTCGTCATCTTGGTTGTCTCTCGCTCGGTCGGGAGAACGGACGGCTCACCGTGGAACTCGTCGTCGGTGACGCGGTGCCCCGGCTCTGCGTACACGAGCAGCACGCCCGTCTTGTGCACCGAGTTGGTCATCATAGCTGGTGCTTGCGAAGACGTCGTCGACGTGGTGAGCTTGAGAGAGGATGATGGTGGCTAGCAACGAAGCGGGAACGCTCTCCGTTCCACTTTGTCTCTGCGCCGGCTAATCCTCTCTTCCACGTCCGGCTCGCTGCGGTGGCGTCTCGGACGGAAGAAGGGACGGATGTGGGGTAGAGTAGAACTGCGGCGACCCTGTATTGAAGGCATAGCAGCCGAATATGTAGCCGTGCCGCCGTCCGCCCGGTCACTACGTGCGGCCAGACAGACCTCGGGTACCAGGTGGGGGAAGGGCGAGGCTACCAACCGGTCCAGATCGAGCGGTAGGCGTGGCCAGCGGACTGTAGGAGCCAGCGCAGGGGGCCAGGGTGTACGCGTTACGGTCCCTTTAGGCCCTACTGGTCTGACTTAAGGACCATAAACTGCATAAATCAATCGATCAATCAATCGGATGTGGGGGGGGGGGGGGGGGGGGGGGGGGGGAATGCGACGAGGCGACGAGGAGACGAGGGTATCTTGCAACCAAGGAAGGAAAGTAACGAGTATGCATACAGGCGAACCACTCCGCGAGTGACGACGACGGTCTTGAGAATGCGATGCGATGCTATGGTGGTACATGTATGTGACGAGCGAGGAAAGGGAAAAACGCGCGACAGATGATGCGAAAGACGGAAACAATCCTCCTCCACCAATGGCCCCCTCACCAGGCCCCGCGCCGATCCAGAAGCTTGATCGTCTTGATGTCCGGCACAACCGCCTTCTCCGTCATGAGGTACTCGGCAATCTCCCTCGCGTCCGCCCGCACCGCCGCTCGGAGCATAGCTGCCGTCGCCGTCAGTCGGTCGGACAAGCGGCGCCGTTTGAGCGAGGTGTGCGGCGGCGGTGAAGCGGTCGCGGTCGTCGTCGTAGACGGGGGAACTCGAGACGACTCGCCATTTCGCTGGACAACCTTCTCTTCCCCTCGCTCCAACAACTTGCGCACCATCTCTAGATCGGCGCGCTTGATGGCCACCATGACGGCCATCGCCTCCTTCCTACCCGGATCGGCGCCGTGTCGCAGGAGGAGATCGGTCAACGCATCGTGGTCCGCATGGACGGCCATGGCGAGCGGGAAACCGTCGTGAGAGTTGGGACAGGCAGAGTGGACCTCGAGGAGGTGTCGGATGAGCTCAAAGTCCGTCGACGTGCCCGATGCCCCCGACACGCCTGCGGCAGTAGGCTTGACGAGCGCGGTGGAGCCGAGGTGGCGAAAGAGACGCTTGGGAAGCTCGTTGCAACGGATCTCGCCGTTGGGCAGGAGGAAGACGTACACGCCTTTGCTCTCGCCACCGCTGTCTCCTCCTCCCATTTTGTCCGTCCTTCCCACATCCTCTCTGCGGTCCTCCGCCCCCACCCACACGCCCACGCAATCGGAGCCCAGAGACCTGACCGTCTTAAAAAAGCCGCCTTTGGCCCTCTCACCGTGGCGGCGACCACCGCCACTGATCGTCGCGCTTTCTGTGACGAACGCGCTTGCCGCTTTCTCCTTCCAAACGCGGGTCACTCGTTGCAGAACGTCGATGTCGCAGATGGGAAAGCGCGCAACAAAGCTCACGACATCGAGAGAAGATGAGGAAGCAACGACTGCGGCGGAGGAAGGAGAAGACGAGGTGGTGGAGAGATGCTCGTCATAGGCGCCCAAAAGGTAGGCGGCGCGGTGAGATTTTGGAGAGTGCCGAAAGACAGAGTACAAGTGGCGGGTAAGGTAGGGGAAGGAAGGGGAGAGGGAGAGGATGTGGATGTAGTAGAGGAGCTTAAGGGGGCAATGGAGGAGAAAGGGGGGGTCAGAGGTACGAGATTGACGGGCCGCATGACGACGCAGTCTCCGTCTAGTCGCTCACCTCGACCGGCAAGTCGGCAAATCCTGTCCTGCGTCTCCGCTCCCCAGTCACAGGCGGGTCAGCCGCAGACGCAGCTAGCGCTCCATGGGCGGTCTGCGAGGACGGTGGGAGCAACGGCGGTGACGAGCGCATTTCGTTTCTTCTCGGTCGCATGATCCCACCACCCCCACGGCTACCACTACCACGGCTTCTCCGCGATGGGAGTGGATAGGGCGTGGACCGGCAGGTCTTGACTTCCGCTGCGACCTCGCGAGGCATGACAAGGGGAAGGTGGACGAGGTCAGATGATGATCCGAGGGAGAAGGGACACCAGTCGCAGCTGACCGACCGTCGCCGGGACAGCATAAGAGAATTCCATTTTAAGTTTTTTCATCCCACCGCGATCACCCTGGCGGCTGCTGCGGCAACATCGTCCGATTAGATCCCTATCTCTGCTGCGGCGGCTCCACCTCGAATGAACCCTCGATAGCGCCCACAGACAAGTTGGATATCGGCGGGGGCGGCCGGCCGCGTGCGTGAAACACAGAGAGGGTACTTCTGTCTGAGAGTAGAGCAAGACGTCCATTCTTCTTCCTCTTCCTCTTCCTCGTCGTCCTCCTCCTCCTCCCCCACCTCCCCTTCGCACACCCTTCCCCCCTCGCGCCTTCCATCTCTCGGCCGTCCCCCCGAATCGCCGCTCCCCATGGTGCCTCTTCCCTCTCTCTCCTTTGCCGCTGGCCTTGCTCTAGTTGCCACTGCCGCCTCAGGCGTCATTGCCGCTCCCTCTCTCTCCTTTGCCGCTGGCCTTGCTCTAGTTGCCACTGCCGCCTCAGGCGTCATTGCCGCTCCCTCGCTCTCCTGCCAGGCTCCCGTCTCGGTCAACAAGACTGGAGCCAGCTGGATCCAGTTTAGCAACCCCAAGGCGGCTGGTGAGTGTCCCCGACGTGCTTGCGAGCATTCGGTACCTGGAAGGAGAGCAGTTATCGACCAGAGTAGCGGAGCCCAGGGCGGGCTAGCGCCGGAAAAGGCCTGGAGATTGCGGAAGTTGTCGATCTCAGGATAGGAGGTGGCCTAAGCGTGGGCAACGTCCTTTACCGAGCACCGTCTGTCGAACGAGCGCATGGCATGGAAGGGAAAATTCAGCATCATCTACCGGCCCATATGGAGCTGATCTCGAGCGGTGGAAACTCATGCGTGACCCGTTGTACAGACTTCCACGTCAACACCACCATTCCCGGAATTCCTTTTGAGGTATCTGAGTCTTGGGCCGGTGAGTCACCATTTCTCCCGTCGAGCAGATTTCATCTCTGGCCGTATTTCACAACGCATGTTTGACGTTGACCGAGACGTCTGTCTGTACTTCTTCAGGTAACCTCCCTATCAGCGGCAACGCCAATGAGACGCGCGAGCTCTACTTCTGGTTCTGGCCTTCGCTCGTCCCTCAGGGGCAGAACGACCTTATTATCTGGTGAGCGGTCTGTCCTTCACAGCTTGTCAATCAAAGTGTAGCGCTGGGGGAGGAGGTGGAGGAAGAGCGATTGCAAGAAAAAGGCGGGCGCACTGGGCTTGCGGCTAGTCAAGAACGAATCGCTGACTCTTTCCTTCGCCGCTCTCTCTACTTCCTTGGGTCCAAATTATCTCTTGCCCAGGTTCAACGGCGGCCCCGGATGCAGCTCTCTCGAAGGCATGGTGAGGGGAGCTATGGCTCTCGCGCTATTGCGCCGGCGTCTGCTGACGGTCCCCTTCTGTTCCGGCGTTCAGCTCCAGGAGAATGGCCCCTTCCTCTTGCCGTACAACTCGACCTCTGCTATCGTCAATGAGTACTCTTGGACCAAGTGAGCGGAGGAACAGAGTGAAGCGGAGGAGACGTGGCTATACGGGGGGTGGTCTGAACGTTGAGGGCCGTCTAACCAAATGACTACAAATGTCGCGCCCCTTTCGTTTTTCCCTCGCAGCATCTCGAACGTCCTCTGGGTCGAGCAGCCTGTCGGCACTGGTGCGTTGTTGCTCCTCTGCACGTCCAACAGATGAGCAGTGTCTCACCCTTGGTCTTACCTACCGTTTGCTTTTGCGTCGTCCTTTTCTGTCGTTTTTCACTGTCCACCGCCGTCATGCTGGCAGGCTTTAGTAAGGGCGAGCCCAACGTCACCGACGAGAACGGTGTCGCGAGCGAGTTCCTTGGCTTCCTCGAGCAGTTCTTCAAAGTCTTCAGCGAGCTCAAAGGCGTAAAACTGTGGATCACCGGTACGTGCTGCCGCGGCCTTGACCTGGTGGTATCCTGGAGGCGACGGTCGAACTGAGGGTCGGCGGACGCTGACTGACTTGGAATGACCGCGTCCTATGCAGGCGAGTCCTACGCGGGCAGCTATGTGCCGTATATCGCCAACGCGATCTACCAGCGCGATGCGGCGTCCAACCAGGCCGCCGGCTTCAACCTTCAGGGTATCTCGATGTGGGTGTCGCTTTGCCTCGCTGCGGGCTCTGCGTCGGGTCCCTTGCCTGTCTGGCGTTCTGCTCACGATTCATCTTCTTGTGCACCCGACAGCAACGACCCCACGTTCGACAATGACTACTTCCAAGAGGAGCTCGCCGTCGTCGAGTTTGCCGTCGCACACCAGGGGACTCTTTTGCTGAAGTGAGTCGAGTCCACCTGTTGCTTTTTGCGTCTTTGCCTTTCTCCAATCGTCATCCTCAACGCCCCCGTTTCCTTCTTTTTATATCCCGCTTCGATTGCAGCGACTCGACCATCTCAAACCTCCAGGCGAAAGCTGAAAAGAACGGGATCGCCAACTTTGTGGAGAAGAACCTCAAGTTCCCTCCGGCAGGGCCGATTCTCCTGCCGTCGCAGTACGACAAGAACTACTCGTTTTGGAATGACGTCAACAATGCCGTCATGGTTGCGAACCCTTGCTTCAACCCGTACTTGGTGCGCTCTTTGAATCGGACTTGGCGATCGCAGAGACGGAAGGAATTGATCACATGCGTATCGCTTTTTTTAAACCCTCTGGCGACAGATCAACTCGTATTGCCCGGCCCCCACCGACCCGCTCGGCTTCCCAGGCGACGCGCAGACCCCGTCGGCCAACAACTTCCTCAACAACCAGGCCGGTTTCAAGGAGGCCATCCACGCCGACCCGAACATCACCTGGCTCGAATGCTCGATTGGGAACGTCTTCAATGGTGGCGTCGATACGTCCAAGGCGCCTTCGGAGACTGTATTGCCTTTCGTGATCAGTAAGAGCAAGAGGGCGATGATTCAGGTGAGTTTGCGCGCGGAGCGCTCCGGGCCAAGTCCGTCTGTCAAATCGTCGGCAGGTGCTGATGGACTGACGTCTTCCCGTCGTCGGCCGTCGTCCACCAGCACGGCCTGCTCGACTTTGTGATCATCCCGAACGGCTCCGCCCTCGGCATCCAGAACATGACCTGGGCCGGCCAACAGGGCTTCCAGAGCGCGCCCAGCGCCGCGTTCAACGTCAATGGCAGGAGGCAGGGCACTTGGCACGAGGAGAGGGGCCTCACTTGGGCCACGGTCGACAACGCTGGGTGAGTTTGCCGTCGCTCTTCACACTCCTTCCTTCGTCCTTGCTTGGGTAGGAGGCGCAGGTGCGGTCGGGCTGGCAAGGTGCTGCTAGGAGACGAGAAGCGGGGCGTGTGCTGACGGACGACTCGTCGTTGCCGGCTTCCCGCACCGGCGCCAGCCACATGATCCCTCAAGACCAAGGCGCCGCGTCGTTCAAGCTCACTCAATACCTCGTCGGCCAGATCCCCGACCTCTCTTCTTTCTAAGCGACCGCGTCGCGTCGCGTCGCTCGCTGTTACGGGACTACGGATATGACCACTGGACCAGCTCAAAGGATGGATGGAAGGATGGATGGGTGGATGGACGTGCTCGCACTTCTGGATATGTCGATGTCGACTCCTGTACGCCTACGTCCGTACTGGGCCGACCGTCTTCGATGTACGAAGACGAAGTATCCACCTGGAATGTACGGACGCCCGTGCCCTTGTTCATTCGTCCGTGCGCGCGCGGAGACGTGTACCCTCGGCACGCTCGACGACACTTGGTGCTGGGGAGATGAGGAGCAGGGTGGGGTGCATGGAGAAGGAAACGGTGGACGGGCGCCGATCTAGCGGGCCACGTCAGCTGCCACCAGCAGATAATCTTGCGTGCTTAACGTGGTGGTGGTGTGGACGATAGACGGCGGGCAGCACGAGTCGCTTCACATAGTCGAGGGAGACGCTTTGAAGCAGGACGACGTCCAACGCCTCTTCGACGAGGCCGTCAGCTCCATCCCCGGGCCCATCGACGCCGTCGTGTTCGGCGTCGGCGGACGCCTCGACTTTGGCTGGAACCCGTTGGGTGCGCCCAAACTCGCGCCACCACAGCTCTGCGCGCGCACCGCGAGCAACCTCGTCGACGTCTTGGCCCGCTTCCCTCAGAGCCCTCAGCCCCGCCTGTTCGCCATCACGTCCAACGGCATCGGCAACGCGCAGCACGACATCCTGCCTTGCATGCTCAAGCCGCTTTACGGCTATTACTTGCACGACGTCCACGAGGACAAGCGGGTAAGTCATGCGGGCCCTCCAGTCCCTCCTGCTCATGTCATTCGTCCCCAATCTGCTAACGCACGGCGACGACCACCAACACCGCACTTCTCTCCTAAAGGTCATGGAACAGCTGCTCTTCGAACGCGCGGGAATAGAGGACCAAGAATTGAACCCGACCCCATCGTCCGAGACCCGACCCACGCTGACCGACGTCGTCGTCGTGCGCCCGGCGCTTCTCACGAACGGCGCGGCGTTGGGCGAGTACAGACTCGCCCATCGTCTCCCGTCGGCGTGGACCGTGTCTCCCGCGGACGTGGGGCATTTCATCTTCAACCAGTGCCTTCCGCGCCCAGGGCTGGAGGAAAAGGACAAGTGGAAGGGACAGGCCGTCACGATCGCCTACTGATCGACCGAGCCGCCCGTACTCTCTCTCTCTCCCTCTCTCTCTGTCTCTCTCTCTGTCTCTCTCTCTCTCTCTCTCTTCTTGATACCCCCCGTCCTTGACCGCCACTGTATGTACTTCAGGCCGTGCACGAGTCGGTAGTGAACATTTCATTCCCGCCCTCCGTAATGAACTTGTTGCACGCATGTCCTCGCAGAGAGGGATGGAGAGAGATGGTCAGAGCCAAAGGCGGCCCGTGCCACCTAACCACATCGTATGGGCGCATCTCCGTCTACCGCCGCGCTACGCCGTCCGCTCACATTTTGCGGCCAACTTGCTGCGGCGACGCGAGAAGCTGTTGGCCAAGCAAGGCCTAGCAAGGCCGGCGGAGGGGGCTCACGTTCATTGTCATTCACACCATTCACCGCGCACGACATGGGCAGGAACAGTGAGAGCTCGGTAGGAGCAACCGTGCGGTTGGACAGAGCCGTCGGCTGACGGCACGCATTTTGCTTCCCGCCTCTCAGAGACCGGCAAGAACCGACCAGGCGCGCCGCCTTCGAGGACGAGTGAGCGCAGGTTCCTGTGTCGCAAGCGGCGAGTCGAGCGACCAACTCAACTTGTCACTTCTGTTCCGCCTTTCAGGCCTCAAGAAGGATCCGGGCATCCCAGCGTTCAAAAATAATCGCAGTCAGATGGCTGCCGCCGCAGATCGCAAGATGGCCAAGGTGCGCACCCATTTTCATGCCCGTTGTCGCACGCGGGCCGGCGACGATGGTGAGCAGGCCGCCTCACTTGAAGTGACGGCTATCTCTTTTTTTTGTGCCGCTCCGCAGATGAACGGAGTGCAGCAGAAACGACGTCGTTTAGACGAGGAAGAGATGGACACGGAAATGACCCCCGCACCAGCCGCTGCCGCCGCTACCCTCTCTTCCTCCATCGCCGCCCTCGCCTCCGCCGTACCTTCCTCCTCCACCTTTGATTTCGCCTCCACCTCCGTCTCCTCTTCCTTCCTCGACGTTCCCCTTGATGACACGCTCACGGGACGAAGGGATTCGAGCCTCAAGGCGTACATGCGCGAGTTTCGCAAGGTGCTCGACCTCGCCGATGTGCTCATCGAGGTGCTCGATGCTAGGGATCCGCTCGGGTGCAGGAGCAGAGAGACGGAGCGGCTGGTGATGAGGGAAGGGAAGAAGGTCATCTTGGTTTTGAACAAGATTGGTGAGCGTCTCCTTCGTACCCTCCTTTCCTCCTTGTCGCTCAGTCGCCCCATCCTCGTCTTTCACTCATCGCCTCCGTCTTACCCTGCCCTTTCGGCCCCCCCGGCCGGCCGATCTCCTAGACCTCGTGCCCCGACAAAACGTTGAGGCTTGGCTCAAGTACCTCCGCAATGACTTCCCCACGCTCGCCTTCAAATCCTCCACCCAGCAGCAGCGCACCCATCTCTCCCAATCTTCTGCCAGCACCTCGACGTCGACCAACCTCGGCGCCTCCGAAGCGCTCGGAGCCGACGCGCTCGTTCAGCTTCTCAAAAACTACTCCCGACACAGCAAGTCCAACCTCAAGACGTCCCTCTCCGTCGGCGTGTTCGGCATGCCCAACGTCGGCAAGTCGTCCCTCATCAACTCACTCAAACGCGCAAAGGTGTGCGGGGTGGCTAGCACGCCGGGACACACCAAGGTGGCGCAGTCCGTGGTGCTGGACAAGGGTTTGAAGCTCGTCGACTGTCCGGGTATCGTGTTCATGGACGAAGCGGCCATGGACGTTTCGGGGGAGGGAGAGGAGGCGAGAGCGAGGAGAGCGAGAGAAAGGCTGCTTCGCAACGTCGTCAAGGTTGAGCTGGTCGAGGACCCGATCGCGCCGGGTGAGCACAGGAAATGGAGTCGACGACTTGTGCGGCTGCGCTCATGCTGACGTTGCCCGAGCGTAATTTCTTGCCCCTGTCCTATATATCAGTGGAGGCAATACTGGATCGGGTGGATGCGGAGCACTTGTGCAGATTGTACGGCATCGACGGCTTCAAAGCTGGGGACGTGCAAGACTTTTTGGTCAGCGTGGCTTTGGGCCGAGGGAGGCTTGGGAAGGTGCGCCTCGTCTCGTCGGCTTTTCGGCCTTGATTTACTGACAGAGGATCGCGATTGTCGTGACTTATCGTTTCATCTTCTTTCCGTAGGGCGGCGTTCCGGACATCTCAGCGACCGCGCGATCCATCCTTCGCGACTGGAACACGGGCCGAATAGCCTATTACACGGTTCCCCCGGCCGCGCACCCTTCCGCGACACGCGCTTTATCGGCCGGCCAAGGCGAGGACGTGGCCGATGCATCTACAGCGGGCGAGGCTGGAATGAGCGTGGTGTCTTCCTTTGGCGAGGCGTTCGATCTGGCCGCCTTGCTGGGCGAAGCGGACGCTCAGGCCCTTCAAGGGAGCGGCGCTCTCCTTAACGGGGATGGAGAACCGATGATGGAGGATGACGTGGAGGACGAGGCGGTCAACGGACAGAAGCGAAAACGCTCCATGTCCGTCTCGACTACGGACACCCCTCTCATGAACGGCGGGTCCTCCCTCCCCGGTTCCGTCGTCTCTCTCCCTCCCCGCTTCCCCGCTCCCTCCTCCATCACGGCCAAAACGTCCTCCCAGTCCGCTCAAATGTCCCGCATGTTCTCTCCCGCCGAGCTGGAGCTCATGTCATCCGCGAAGGGCGCACAGCGACGCAAGGCGAAGAAGGAGAAGAAGCGGCGAGAGAAGGTGGGCGCGGGTTTGGCGCAAGGGATGGAGACGATGATGATGCTCGACGACGAAGACGGCGCAGGTCGGTTCGCGGACGGGGCAAGGGTGAGGTTGGACGCGGAGACGAGTGGCGACGGCGCGGACGATGAGAATGACGAGGCGCTCGGCGGCGTGAGCGATGCCGGAACGATCACGTTCGGCGCCGGAACGTTGGGCTTGCCTGCTGGTGGTGAGTGTCTTCGACGAGGCCGTGCCATGCTTTCGTGGCACAGACGTCATATCGCACGCTGACATTGGCACTTTCTTTTCATGCAACAGACGACGACGACGAGGAGGAGCTGTGAGCGCAGGACCAGGGTGGCATGAGAAGGCGTTCAGTGTGCACCAGGTTTCGCGCGCTGGATTGGATTCCTTGTCCGTCGTCAGCGCACGTCGCAATCTAAAACACATGCAGAGCTGCTCGCCTGCTTTAAAGCTTTATCGGACTCGACGAACTCCCGCTTCCATAGACTACAGACGCCATGATCGATGGCGAAAGAGAGAGATGAAGGAAATTCGCATGTGGACGCATCGAGCGCTCTACTTCTTCAACTTCTCCGTCAACTCTGGCACAGCTTCGTAGAGGTCCGCGACGAGGCCGATGTCCTAATGAGAGAAAGGCAAAACGCAATTCAGCCGAACGTCCTGGCAAAGCGAAGCGACGAGGTGGCTCATAATGACACGTACCGCTACCTGGAAGATGGGCGCGTCGGCGTCCTGCACGCACAGACAAACGCACGTCGGGAAGGCGGCGGTGGTGGCAGATAGACGAGTTTGCGTCAAGTCGACTCGGCAAAATAACACGCATGCATTGCACAACCACGCAGGGGCACCGGCTCACCTTGTTGATAGCGACGATCGTCTTGCTGTCCTTCATTCCTGCCAGGTGCTGGATTGCACCGCTAATGCCAATGGCCATGTACAGTTCCGGGGCGACGATCTTGCCTGTCTGGCCAACTTGGAGGCTGTTGTCCGCGTAACCGGCATCGACGGCCGCACGAGAAGCACCGACGGCGGCGCCGATGGCATCAGCGAGAGGGTAAAGGTACTTGTCAAAGTTCTCCGCGGACTTGAGCGCCCGTCCGCCGGAGACTACACGAGGGGCCGTGGCAAGATCGGGTCGGGAGGAGGTGGTGACGGACTCTGACACGAACTCGGTGGGAGCTGAAGGGAGACAGGGGCAAAAATGAGGCGGGAATATGGTATGGTGAGGTTAAAACAAGACAAGTCGATCCACTAGACGGGAAAGTAAACCTACCATCAGCGTCAACGGGCTTCACTTCCTCTGCGTCTGCGCTTCCTCCTTCAGTGGCCGCCTTGTCGAAAGCGGTGCCACGAACGGTGAACACCTTGATCTTGTCGCTGCTCTTGACCGTGGCGATCGCGTTGCCGGCGTAGATGGGCCTGACAAACGTATCGCCCTCACTTCCGCTCTCATCGATGCCGACAATGTCGCTGATTTGCGCGACGTCGAGCAGGGCGGCTACACGTGGGAAGACGTCCTTGCCCACGGCAGTGTGGGCACCGACAAAGTGGGTGTACGGCGTAGAAGAGGAGGAGAGGATGCTCTGGAACAGAGGCGCAAGGGGCTCGGACGCCAGAGTTGCATACTTGGGTGAGATGGAGTAAAGGAGCTTGGAGAGGCCGGGAAGTCTGCGAGCAAAAGGGAAGGCGGGAGTATCAGGTGGTCGTCACGAATAGAGCGTCTAGAGGTCCTTTTTCTCCATAGCAGGTGCCCTGCGGGAGGAACTCACTTCTTCGCAGCCTCAACAATCCCTTTCTGCCCGTCGTCGCCGACAACGACGCCGGTCACATTTCCGCCGAGCTTCTGCGTGGCCGAGAGGGCGGACAGGGTGGCGGGGTTGATCTGACCCTTGCGATGCTCAATGAAGAGCAGCGTGTTGGGTGCCAGAGCGGTCCGGGAGGAGGAGAAGGCGCGCGAGGCAGCGGTGAGAGCGGACAAGGCGGGTGCCCTGCGCGAGAAGGAGGAGCGCAGGGCGGTGGGGGAGGGCCGAAGGAGGGGTGCGAGCATGGTGGTGGGCGTACAAGATGGAGGAGGGAGGGAAGAAGGAATCGAGGTGGCCTTGCGGGGGACGGAACGCACATGCTTGATCGCCGGCCGGATCTAGCCGGTCCTCCTCCTCGCCGCAGCAGCCCGTCCATCCTGTCTCTTGACCGGCACTCTCTCTCCCCACTCTTCAGACGTTTTGCAGACGTGGTTCTACCAATGCTATCATGCGTAAGCAAGCAGTCGTAGCAGGACAACTCGGAATATGCATCGACGCCGCCTCACGACCCGCGCGCTTCATCGCTGACCCAGGGCCTTCATCCTAGCCTCCGCAGCCCTCGCCCTCTTCTCCCTCTCAATGCGCATCCTCATTTCGGGCGTCACACCTGCGGCGGTGTCCACAGCAGCGCTGCCCATCGCGCTCTTCGGACCGCCGCCGAGTCTCCTCGGCCCGGCCATTGGGGACGCAACCTCTGGCTGAGGTGGCAGCGCCTCAGGTGTGCGCTCAGGCGGAGGAGGCGGCGCCTTGGCCGCTCTCTCGCGCTCGCGCTCCTTCATCTTCTCCCGCAACGTCTTCTTCCGCTCCTTCTCCTTGGCGCCTTTGGACTCCTCCATCTCGCTCGTCAGCGCGCTTGGCACCCTAGCCCCGCCTGGACCCATTCCAGCCCAATCGTACCAGTCAGGATGCTCCGCCATGAGCCGGCGAAAGACGTTGCGAGTCTCCTTTGATTTGGCGAGGTCGTACGCCGTTCGATGCGACCCGGCACCGTCGCCTCGAGTCGGTACCGTGACGGTCGGATCCGCGCACCGTTCGACGAGCAGATAGCGCACCACCTCAGGTTGATCGACGGAAACGGCCAGCTGCAGCAAATTCCCGACGTCGGCGGCCTCCTCCTCTCTCAACCATTCTGGCAGGCGCCTGTCGATCGTCGGGTTGACCTCGAGGACGCCTTCGGCATCTTCTCCTAGCAGTTCCTGTTCGTGCTTCTCCAGAAATGCGACCATCGCGTCCAGCCTTCCCTTTCGGACCATATCCAACAGACGTCGGAACCGCTCCCGTCGCGCTTCTTCCTCCTTACTCAGTCTGGGAGCCGCTGGCACTATCGGTTTCGGAGGCGGCGCAGTCGAGGGCTGGACCGGCTTGGATTTGGGTGCGATGAAAGCGAGGTACTCATCATCGAGGGCGCGAAGCTCTTCTTCGGAGAGGTGCGTCACCTTGACGCGAGTGAGCTCGATGAAGCATCGCATTAGTTCGTTCAGTGTCTGTCAGAAGGATCAGGCGTAAACAAAATGTCAGAAAGGGCAGCCAAGGATGATATGCAACGCGGCTCAAACGGTAAACAGCTCACTCACCGGTCGTCGGGTTGGAAAAGGGAACCCACGAATCCTCGGATCCTCTGTAAGCGACAAAAGACGCGTCGCGTCGCAAAATATCAGCCTAGAATTGTTGACGCCAGGGCAAGACGGAAAACGGGCTCACTTTTGTCAATGACAGCATCGTCGTAATTGAACAGCGCCTTCCTGTTCGAACTGCCAGCCCTGATGAAGACACGCTCCGAGCGACCGACAAGCTCACGCCAGTCTTCTAACAGCTCTCGCACCTCGTCGGCCAGCGCTTGCTCGTTGTACCGTCGCAGGTTCGCGCCCGCCGATTTGGCTGGCCCCTTCGCAGCGTCCAACGCCGACTGGGCCCCACCCTGTTTTCGTCGAGCTGCAAGGAAGCGCAGGGGAGGGTGAATGTCAACATGGAAGACGAAATGCAAATGGTGTATGCCATATAATCTCCGAACTCACTAGTATAACGGTGAAAAGTCTTGTGCCTCAGCACAACCAATTCCTTCTCTTCCTGCTTGGCCTTTCCCTTCTTGTTCGTCCCACCACCGCTAACGCGCGGCATCAGCCCGATCACCATGCCAGCGAAATGTCCGCCACCCATCATGATGAGCGTCCAGCAACGCATGGAGCGCATCGCCGCAGTCTCGTCAAGTCGATCCATCTTGGAAGCGTCCCGGTTGCCATCCTCGGAAGGCGAGTCGGACTCGTCGGAGGATTGCATCATCCCCTCCCCGTCAACGACTCGCATGCCCAGGGCGCCCGCATCCACACCCTTGAGTGTGCGACCGCCCCATCTCGCTCGTCCGGGCTTCTCCAGGGGCGGATATTGCAACCTAAGAAGCAGGCGAGCGTATTCATCCTTGCTCAGCGCGGCGTTACCGCTTTCCTCGTCCAGAAGAGCTCGGTAGACGCCCAGCTGCGTCTGAGGGAGAAATGTAGACGTGAACCACAGAAGAGGCGACCGCGCGTGCGCACGTAGGCGTGAGGACTCCTCTTCCTCGTCGGAGACATTGCCATCATCTTTTCTTCGGGACAACGACGTGCGGGAGAGGAGTGTCGACACTGCATCTCTAGAGGACGTGGAGGCGTCGGAGGAGTCCGATGCTGACCCTGATAGGGAGTCCTCCAACCCTGTGAAATGGGGGCAAAACAAAGACAAGTTAGAGTCAGGACTGTGGATGCCTTGGAAACTCTCCCAATGAGCAGCCGGCAGAATCCGGCCACGTACCTTCCACAAGTCTCTCGAATTCCTCCTCCGTAACGGGCTTGCTCCCGTCCCTCGCACTCTTTCCACCCTTACTCCTACCAATCTTGAGGTTGAGATTGTACCGGTGCCAGTCGGTCCGAAAGTGTGCACGCTGCTCATCAAGGTCCTGGAACGAGGCGTCGGCGCAGACGTTGCAGGTGTACCTGCCGGAAGGCAATGGCTTTTGTACGCCTTCGGATGGGAGCTCGAGCGCCGCGGACACAGTTGCGGGCGAGGGAACTACATTTTCCTTCTCCAGCCTCGCTCCATTTCCAAGCGCTGCTTGGGAAGCGCTGTTGGACGAAGAAGAAGGGAGCGCCACCGGGACGTCTATGGAGCGCAACGAGACAGTTTGAAGGACCTCGGCTGGCAGGCCAAAGACGTACAAGGGCTTGGAGAGCAGGGGATGGCGACCGCCGTCCCCCGCGCCCTTGGGGATGCCTTGGCCATCGGGTGCCTCCATTTGAGGGGCAGGTCGTGAGCGAGTTGGTCGATTTGGGTTGTGAAGGGGAAAGACGAAGACGAGCGAGGTCTGACTTGGTCAGGCGCCTGATCGACTGCGGCAGCTGATGTCCACCCAACCCAAGCGCGTCCCTCAAGTCGAGAAGTCGTTCCCTCCATCCATCATCGCCGTCATCATGGCCGCCGCGTCGCAGGTCCTCCCTCTGGGTGAGTCTATGGCGCTCCTCAGCACTTCACATGCCAGTTCCGAAGTAATCTGACCGAGATCCTTGTCCCGTCGTCCGCCTGTCTCTTCAATATTCGCCCCCTCCGCAGAGCTTATCGACCGATGTATCGGCTCGAAGATCTGGGTGGTGATGAAGTCGGAGAGGGAGTTTACCGGCACGCTCTTGGGCTTTGACGATTTCGTCAGTGAGTAAACGCTGGGGCTCCAGGGAGGTGGACGACGACTCCCTCGATGGACACCGATGCCTGACCGTTCTTCTTTCATCCCGCCCCGCGTTTTGCCTCCCTCGCAGATATGGTACTCGAAGACGTGACAGAATAGTGAGTCCCCAGACTGACTGCATCCGACGATCCCACTCCCCAGCTCTGGGCCCACGAAGGCACGGCTCACGCTTTCTACCTCGTGTCCATCTCCATCTCCATCTCCGTTCCCGTCCACAGCGAGAACACGCCAACAGGACGAAAAAAGACAAAGCTCGGGCAGACGCTCTTGAACGGCAACAACATCTGCCTCGTAAGCATAGAGCCGGCCACTCCGACGGTGTTGTCTCAGTCTCTCATCCTTTCGCTCATCCCTCACGTTTTTTCACTGCTCTTTTACAGCTCATCCCAGGCGGCGAAGGGCCAGAAGCATGATGTATGCTTTCCAATCTTATTCGCTAGGGTTTTCTTCGCTCCAGGTTGGAATGTATCGCATGTGAACGCATCCGTCTCCTCTCCCCGGTCCCCCCCAAAAAACATGGCTGTCATTCGTCCTGAGAAGGCGAGAGCGCTGGATGAATTTGTTCTTAGGCGGATCTAGCGTGGTCGCATCGCATGGCGGAGGACTGGAACATCGGTTCTCCTTTTGACCCGAAAACTGGGAGTCCCATTGCTCGTTTCGCCCCACGTTCACAACTGGATGCGTGCACGCACCACCGACCGCGCGACGCAGACCCGCCGCGTTGGCACGCTCGTACAGACATCAAAGCTCGTCCCTCGGCTTAGCGGCGGTCGCCTGAGGCTCGGTGGTGTCCTCCTCCACGACGACTTCCTCCTCCGCGATAACGACGGGCTTGCGGACTTTGCTCTCGTCCACCACGACCTTGGTCTCGCCCGTCTCCGGGTCCACCTCCACCTTGACGCCCTCCTCCGGCTCCACTTCGATCTTCGGCTTGCCCGTCTTGGGGTCGATCTCCACCTTGGCGCCGGTCACCGGATCGACAATGAACTCGAGGTGCGCGTCACCCTTTTCGTCTGTTTCAATCACGACACCCGGTGCCGGAGGGACGGGAGTGGCGGACGTCGTCGCGGAAGACGAGGCCGAGGTGGCCGCCGGGTCCTGGTCCTGTCCATTGATAGCCAGGAGCTCGACGTCGAACACGAGCGTCGCTCCACCGGGGATCTTTCCACCCGCGCCGCGCGAACCTGAATACGCAGGAGAAAGGAAGAGAGAAAGCGCCGGGCCGACGATGAGCTCGGTGGCCAGCCAACCCTAACCCACTCAAGCGAAACAGAGTAAGAAGAGCGACCCTTCATCTCACCGTAACCAAGCTCGGGCGGGATCTGCAGCTTGCGCTTCTCGCCGATACACATGTCCTGGAGCCCCTGATCCCATCCCTTGATCACTTGTCCAGTGCCGACTGATCGCGTGGCCGAGCAGAACGTCGAGCAAGCGGGGGACGTCAGGCCACGGGACGACCATGCGCATGCAAGGGGCATTACGAAAATGGCCTTTTTCTACGAGGATTTGGACGAGTGGGAGCGGTAGACTGGAGCAACTTACGCGTGAACTGGAATGGCTGCCCTCGGTCGAGGCTGGAGTCGAACTTTTCGCCGTCCCAGAGCTTGCCCGTGTAGTGCACTGCGAGAAGGCAGCGAGATGAAAGGGACGGGTAGAAGGAAGGGTGAGAGAAAATCGAGCGAGGAGGGAAGCCGGTGAAGAACCTTGGGGGAGACGTCAGCTACTCACTGGAGAGCTGTGTGGACCGAGGTGTGCATGAAGAGAGCAGCATGGGAGACGCATGACCCCGTCAGCTCGCCGTTACGGACTGAGCAGCCTCTCCACGTAGCGCCGAGGGCCAAGGACACAGCAGATAAGACGGAGCGCAAAGCCGCCTGACGGTCTACCCACCTGGTCGCCTTTCTTGCTCTTCAGCGAGCAGGCCTCAGGCTTGTTCTTGACGCCGATCTGCAGGTTCTTCGGGGGCTCGCGCTCGGCGAGGACCGTGCCGGCAGAGGAGGCGAGGAGGAGGGCAAGAGCGGGGAGGGAGGTGAGGAGCTTCATGTTGGTTCCCGTTGATTTGGTTTCACCAAGGGGGAAGGACGAGCGCCGGGGGTTGTGGAAGAACGTCGACGGTGGAGAGGCGGCTGAGAAAGCCTCGCTGGCGCTTCAGCCCATCCTTCGCCTTCCTCGACGCTCCGCCGCGCTCGGCCTGAGCTGTGCGGCGCATCACGTGATACGTTAGTCATGATTACGTGTACTCAGCTCTGGCGGTCGTAGGCGGTGTTCTAGTTGTAGTCGCGGGCCCGGCGACGAAGACGGAGTGACGGCGACGGTGACGATGGCCTTGGGCGCTCTCGAGCGTCACTCCATTTCTTGAGTCCGACCGTACACCGACCGCGCGTTCAACATGTCCCGCCCACCTCGGGCAGAGGCGGCGGCGCCGGAAGGGCTCGGTCTTCCTTCGCTGGGCCCGACCAAGCTGCCAGTGGAGCAGCTCAACCAGCTCAAGGCGAGGATGGCGGGCGTGGAGGGGAGCATCAAGGAGTTGGAGAGGAAGCTGCTCGAACAGCAGGGCATGGCGAGCTGGTGGGTGAACGCGGATGGGGGGGCGGGGGGGGCGAGCTACGTGGTTTGACAAGGCGTCCGTCTGACTTTTTGGTGGCGTGTTTTCTTGCAGGCCCGACCTCCTGGCGAGCTACAACGTCCTGCTTTCGCAGTCCCACTCACTCCTCTCCTCGCTCTCTTCGGCGAACCCAACGCTATTCACAGCTTTCCATCTTCGTGGAGACGCGGACGACGGAAAGGTGACGTACGTGGACCGCAACAATCCCCTCCCTCGTGTCCTCGTGCAGCCCGCGCTGGAGGTCGCGCCGGAGAAGGAGTTTACGGCGAGCGTGCTCCTGTCGCGCAACTTTCGCCAAGATGTCAAGGACGCTGAGGACGCGCTGGTCGCCGGTCTGGCTGAGGGAGAAAAGGAGGAGGAGGAGGAGGCGAGGGAGGAGGGCGTGCCGAAGCAGCTGGAGTCTGTGCGGGCGCGCGCAAAGGCGCATGACGACCTGCTCGCCCACGCCTCTGGAGTCCTTTCGGACCTCGGCGCGGACGAGAGCGAGCGGTGGAGCATCAGGATACCGGACGACGACTCTGGAAAGGTCGGAGAGCGCGCGGACGAGTCGGCAGAGGACGAGGGCTCTGACGATGAGGAGATGGAGGAGGCTGGGCGGGGTGGGGCGGCGGAGGCAGAGGCGGCTAAGGAAGAAGCGACAGGAGGCGAGGCGGAGGATGAGGATGAGGATGAGGACATGGAAGAGGTGGAGACGTGACGAGTGTAAGGTAGTCCTCAAAGCCGAGCGTCCACGGCCACGGCCACGCCCACAGACGTCGTCGCGGCAGAGTAAACGGAGAGTACGGCAGGATTTAAAGAGGTTCTACATAGCTTGAGGGGAGGGTGTTGTCCAAGGGCCGGGGAGGACGAGAGGAGTGCGGAGCGAGTGGAGGGAGGGAGGGATAGCGAGAAGGCCGTCCCGTTCCTCCGTCCCCTCCGTTCCCCAGCTGCCAGGTCGGAACTTGGGACGTCCCTCGGCCAAGCCAAACCAAGCCAAGCCAAGCCAAGCCAAACCAAACCAAATCAAATCAAGTCAAGTCAAGCCAAGTCAAGTCAAGCAGAAAGAGCAACAGCGCCTTTCCTTATTCCATAGACAATGAATGGCCTGGACTCGACGAGGATATCACTTCGACCCACGACGCCGACGTACGGCGTACGGCGTAAGGAAGGCGGGGCGGGCAAGATGGCGAGCGTGCGGCTCTGTTGGCTAATCTAATATATCTCCCCCTCCCCCTCGCGAGGCGGCGACATCCAACATGACTGGACGCGATCTGCGACGCGACCCGACGCGACTCGGCCGAAGAGTGCATACAGGAAAGCGAAGATGGGATTGCAATATGCCATTGTTCCATGGGACGACGTGCGGGACGAGCAAAAGGCAAGGGCGAGTAAGACGTGATCGACGGACGGTCGTAAGGGGAGTGAGGAGAACGTCGTCGACGGTACGGTCGTGAGGAGAAAATGTCGTCAACGGCCGTAAGAGAAAACCGGACGGGGGAAAAGGGTAACGGACGAACAAATGATCGAGCACATGAACAGGCTCAGCGGACCGGTGGACGAGGACGATCCAGCTAGGCAAAAGGGGGAGCCGCAAAACAATACAATGAAAAGGCGGGAGCGAAAGCGACAAAGGCAAAAAAAAAAAAAAAATAGTGTAAAGTATCTACTGTGAGCGAAAGCCGGAGCAACGGTGGACGGGCGACGAAGGAAGAGCTCGGGAAGGGACGAGCGGGCGGAGCGGAGCGTGGCGACCGTGGCCGATCCTGTGTCTAGGCGGAGGGCGACTCGTCGTTCACGCCATTCGCGTCAGGCCGCTCAATACTTGTCCCTACGGCCGACGCAACAGGCAAAAATGAAGGGGATGACGGAGAGGATGAGGGCGGCAAAGGCGCCCCAGACGACCCTGCAAAAACGAACGAAAAGACAGCAAACGAATGAGCGACGGCCAGAAGGGCAGAAAATGCAAGACAATAGATGGAGGACACACCAGAGCGCGTTGCCGTACTCCACGACGATGCCGATGTCGACGCCATTGGGAGTCAGACCATTGACAGCTGATCGTACCTTGGTGACGATCACGGTCCCTGGTGGGCGGAGAGAGAAGAGCAGTCAGGCGGCGCTCCAGATCGAGGGAAAAAAGGCAGGAGCGAGGCGCGTTCGACCCAATGAGAGCTCACAAATGATGGCCCCGACGGCGCAAGCGACGGCGGCGAAGAAAGCGAAAAAGGCGGCGGTGAGGAAGGCAAAGCGGTGGGCGACCCAGCCGATGAGCAGGGTCACGCCGGCGAGGATGGCTGCCACGAAGATCTGCCCATACGAGAGGAAACAGGTGAGAAGGTCGCTGCCGGACGTCCATGAATCTCCCTCCCTCGAAGCCGTCGGCGCGGCGACTCACAAAATAAAAAGCGATTTGACTAAAGAGCCTGAGATAGCGAGTGTCCTGGAAGGTGCTCGTGCCGCCCAGAATCTCCGTCGCTGGGTCGGCGTAGGCCGTGGGCAGGTCTGCAAGAATGGCAGCGACGGGGTCGAAGGCATAGGCGATGTGCGTCTTGTTGCAGGCTTCGGCGCCGCCGCCGATGGCTTGGCCAGCGCAGGCGCCTGGAGCGGGGGAAGGGAAGGGGATCAGAGCGATGTCGAGGTGGGCGTGTTCGCGTGCGATCACCCACTGACTCACCCCAGAGGCCCCACTGGTAGACGTCCCTCAAGCCTTGATGGCCGCCGAGGGAGATGTTTTGTTGGGGCGCATAGACGTCGCGGCCGATGGGCAAGCTGGCGGGGATGGCACGAAGGGCTTTATCGAAGCCGGTGGTGTCGACCGAAACGACATAGAGACGTCTGGGGACGAGCTGGGTGGAGAGGGAGGAGATGTGGGCGAAGATGAGGAGGACGACGGCGGCAGCGGTGAAGAAGGTGCCTAGGCCGACGCAGAAGCGCGGCATGCTGGTGGGTGGGTGGTGAGGAGGGCAATAGAAGGGGGTGGGCGGGCCGGACTAAGATAGAAGACGGGATGGGGGATGGTGGGTGAGGTGGAAGGTGGAAGTAGGGACGAGACGAGGACGGCGGCGACGATGACGGCCTTCTGTCCTGTCTTGTCCCTGCGACGTCGCCGGTCCCTGTCCTGTCCTGTCCCTCGCCTTGTCGCCTCCTCGCCTTCCATTCCTCACGTCGTCATTTTTGCACCGCCTGTGCCGCCAACTCCCACGTGCTCCGCCGGCGAGCGACTGCGGCGCCGATTGCCGACGTCGGGTCTTTGTCAGCACATGAGGCTATGCGAGGCTATGCGGTGTGTATACGGTGTGTTTAATGGGTGCTTAATGGGTTCTTACCGCTTACAGCGTAGTATACATTGCCACGCTCACACCCGCCATAGGAGCCATGACGTAACCACCCTTGCCTTGCCGCAGCAGCCGTGCGGGGTAGAGAGAACACCGGATGAGACACGGTGCGGAGAGAGAGAGCGGGTGCGCATCAGGAGCCGGGCGGAGGAAGGAGCGCTTATCTGGACGGTTGCCTCTCCATCCAATCTGGTGGGTGCTCGCAGCTGGGCGAGCGGGCAGGTGCTCGTCCAGGACGAGCGAGGACGAGGAAGAGAATGCGGTCCTTGAGCAAGAGCACGACCAAGAGCACGTCTGTCCGCGCCAGGTCGGTGATGGTGATGCGCACGCGCAGTGCCTCGTCTGCGTCTGCGTCGCCTCATCGTCCACCTCCAGCCGGCCGGCCGGTACATGCCAGCAGGACAGACAGCAGACGACAAGCAACAGGAGACAGACCACACACAACAAGCGACAGACAACTGACAGCAGACGACACCGATCCCGGGCTCGCAACGCGCCACGCCCGCCCCGGAGTTCGACACGCAAGTGGCTCACTCCTATCGACAACCCGGACGACGACGAGCGCACGGCCCGCTCGCCGCTCACGAGACGGCCAGAGCGATATACGAGACGCTCCGTCGGCCACTCATCGTCTTCTCCTTTCTAGCTCACACTCCCATCTCCCCGCCCGGAGATCATGAGGGCCAACGTCGTCGTCGTCGTCTGCGCCTCCTTCCTCCTCCTCTTCCCTGCCGCTGACGCCCGCCAGGTCGTCATCCCTCCCCTTTCTTCTGCCTCTGCTCCCTACCTCCTCGCCGGTCCCTTCAGCATCGTCTACCGCCTCGGACTGTCACGAATTTGTCATCACCCCCAACGAACACCGCCCTCCTCGAGACGTGGGTGCCCACGCTCACCGACCTCAGCTCCGTCGGCTTTGGCCAGGGGTGGGCGTTTGATTGCATCTTCCAGGAGATCGACCTCGCCACCAACAAGGTCCTGTTCGAGTGGAGCGCACTACAGCATCTCTCCCTCAACGAGTCCTACTTGTGAGTAGTCACCGGCGGTTAGCTGGGAGAACCGAGAGCCGTGCGCCAGGAACTCCCCCCCACTCATTCACCCTCGTACGCCGTCCCTGTCCCCCTCCAGCGTGCCCACATCAGCGCCCACCGACCCCTCGACCTCCTTGGACTGGTGCCACATCAACTCGATCGAAAAGGACGCCTCTGGCCACTACCTAATCTCTCTCCGCGGCCCTTCCGCCGTCTACAAAATCGACGGCACTGCCGGAGACGTTCCTGTGGCGCCTCGGCGGCAAGCTGAACAGCTTTAGGATGGGCGATAACCGTCGCTTCGCGGGCCCGATGGTGATCAGATGGATCATCCCCACCTTTTCTTTTTCTTTATCCACCTTCCCAGCGTCTTCGACAACGCAGACGGAGGCTACACGCCCACAGGCCCACCGCACGAGGCTTCGTCCTTCACGTCGACCAGAGCGCCATGACCGCCGACGTCGCTGTGGCCATGTTTCCCACGTACGCCAACGTCTCCGAGAGTCAGGGCGGCGTCCAGCTCCTTGATAATGGCAATTGGTTCGTTCGTTGGTTGGGGCTACCGTCCATACTTTACCGAATGTGAGAACGCTCGTCTTCTCACTCGCAGCAGTCCAGAAACGCCGACCTGACTCGACCGCACCGCCGCTTTTCCCTTCTGACGTGATCGCACCGCTGTGCGTCCCCCCGTCGCGCCGGCTCGCTTCTTGGTTCCTAGCCAAGGCGAGAGTGCACGCCCCGCTCACGCTACCCCTTCCCTCCACTTTCCCCGCCATCCAGACCGGGCGAAGAAATATGAGTTCTCCACGGCACCCGACACGTCGAACCTGACGCTCACCCTCTCCAACCGATCCTCCGCGCCGTCTTTCGGCTTCGAGACAGTGCTGAACACCACTGCCGCGGGCAAGACGGAGAGGGCGCCCGCGTGGATCCAAGCGCTCGCGAGCAGGTGGCCACCAACGGCACCGAGCTGGGCAAGCCCAAGATTGTCTCGGGAAACGGAAACTTCGATGCTGCCCGCGGACGCCATACCGAGCAGCGTTCATTTGCCCAGCCGACACGAGTCTTCCTCCGCACCCGCCTGCACGCTCGGACCACCGGCTGCAGCGGCGGTCCGGTGGGCCGGCTTGCTCGCCGTGCATCGCGGGCCGCTCGCTTGGTATGGGACTCTTCTGAGCTGGGCGAGTCGTCATAAAAGGGCATTTTCAACGATACGGACAGCACGGGTACTTGTGGATGGATTTCGCTCGAACGCTTTCTCTCCTTCCTCTCATGTCATGTCGTACGAATGCTCCTTGTCTCGGAAGACGTCTCTGTGTTAATTAAGAGGTTGACCAAGTCGATCGACGATGTGGGCGCAGGCTTATTATTAGGGGCGGACGGACGAGCGACTTGGCTTGGCTGCCCGTCTACACGTACACGGCTGGAGGGAGAAAGGAGGGAATTGCACGTGGCGCAATCATTTAGCAGCAGGAAGCGGAGTGAGACGCTCATGGATGCCAACCATCGAACCAACCAACCAACCAACCATCCAACCAACCAACCATCCAACCAACAATCAGAACGACGATGATGACACGTCTCGCCGTGTCATCCGCGCCCTGAGCGGCAAGGGACAGAGCGCGGCGTAGACTGGGCGTCGCTGCTAGAATGCATGTTAGCTGGTGCAAGATAGCACACCATGTCCATGTCCATTGTCCCGCATATGCGCCCTTTCTTTCTTCCCCCATCGTCCCATCGTCCCATCGTCGGGTCCAGCGTTCGCCCCCGCGCATTTCCGTTTCCGTCTCGTCTCGTCTCTTCTGTATGTCTGCCTTGCGACGACGACCGAAGCGGATGAAACGGACAGAGAGTGAAATGCCGTCGACTGCGGCGACTAATGCCATGGCCACGGCTACAGCTCGGCTTTGGGCTGCTGCGGCAAGTGGCCTGTGGGTTGGGTCGCCGTGGCAATGAGATCTGCGCATCGAATCTTCATCTCTCCTCTTCATCGCCTCTTCCATCTCGTCCATTATATCATCTCCCTTTTCCATCTTTCCTCGTCTTCCCTCGCCTTCTCCCACCTACCTATCTGCTCGCCTCGACGGCTCCCCGCCGTCGTCGCCCCGCTTCTCCGACCCCCCGACCGACCCCTGTCCCGCTTCGCCCTCTGCACGCGATCGCTGCAACGTCCCCGTCCGTCGCCGCCTCAAATCTTGCCGTCGGCTGCCGGTGTCTGTCTCCGTCGTCTTGAGAGACAGACAGGCGATTCGTCTTACTCGTCTCCCACTCGCCACCCTCCCCCGTCGTCACTGCTTGATTTGCGCCCCACCACCCTCTTCCCTTTTCCCCCCTTCCTCCACACCGTCGCCCATCGCCCCGGCGCTCCCTCAGACAGGACGAGACGAGACGATGGCCTCGCCCTCCTACCTCTCCATCCCCCACCTCGTCCGCCTTCGCGACCCCGTCCCCGTCCGGTCCAGCCTCGACGCCTTCCTCGCCCGATGTCCCCAGGCCGCACAGGACCTCGACGAGCATAAGCGCTCCGAGTGGGCCACCGTGCTCATCTCCGATCTTGACGCCGCCTCCGTCCCTCGCACCGAGAGGAGCACGGGCTGGGACGACGGTGGTGAGCCGTCCTCTCTTCGTCGAATTCGTCTTTCCACCCTTCTCACTCACCCCCTTTTTCCCCATCGTCCCAGTCCGATTACTCGCCCTCCAAGTCCTCAAGGAGCTTGGTCGTCTCCCCGGTGGCAGTCACGCCCTCGCCGAGCCCAAGGTGCGTCGACGGTTCATATGGGACCGTCTCTGCGTCCATGGACGGTACACCTCACCCTTCGCTCCCCTGCTCACGTCATCGTATCGTCCGCTCCCAGTCGCTCCGCGTGCTCGTCTCTCAAATCGAAGTTCGCCCGCTGCCCTCCACTCCTCCAGACCAATCCCCTTCTTTGCCTTCCTCCTCCGTCCCCCAGCGCGTCCGCCCAGCTTCGCCCAGCCCTCGCCGATCCTCCCCCATCGCTTCTCCCACTGTCGGCTCCCCTTCGACAGCGGACACCGCCGGCAAAAACAAGAAGGACCCTTATGCCATCACCGATGTCGCCCTCCGCTGTCTCAACAACGCCCTCTACCTACACGAGCGGGCGAGGAAGACGTTTGTCGAGATCGACGTAGACGACGCCCTCGACTTGGTTTCGGTTGCCGACCACGAGCAGAGGAACGGAAAGAGCGCGCCCGGCGGCGGAGGCGCGGTCGTCGTCAAGCTGCTGGAGGTGAGCACGTCGGCGCTCTTAGGCTTTTGGCTGAAGCGCCGGCCAAGGCTTCGATCTTCTTTAAGAGCGTAATCTGTCTCGTCTCGTCTCGTCTCGTCTCGTCTCGTCTCCTCGTCTTGTCTGACCCGTACCCGACTTCACCACGCTTCTCTCCTGGTCCCTTCCAGCACCCGTCCCGAACGCCAGCGGAGATCCAATTCCTCGCCGCTCGCATCCTCTTCTTCATCACCCTCTTCGAGGCCTCTTTCAACAAGGTCGCTGTCGACGAGCTGGGCATCGTGGACACCTTGACCGGGGTGCGTGTCGACTGTCGTCTGTGACGTCGATAGAAGCCAGTCGGGCCGCCTACCTGGTCGGTTGCGCGAGCGCTCATATCATTCATCGGCCGTCCCTTTCCCACAGAGCCTGGCCTCACTCCTCGCCACCGTCGTTCCTCCCACTCAAACCCCAGCGCCCGTACCCCCGCGTTCGAAATCGCCGTTCGCCTTCGCCTCCTCCTCCTCCTCCACACCCTCCTCCCCTTCCTCCTCCGCCATCTCCGCCTCCATCGCCGGTTTCTCCCCCGCACCTGGAACTCCTCAACAGGCCCTGACGGCCATCACGGACATCCTCAAACTTGTCTTCAACCTGGGCTTGTACTATCCCAGGCTGAGAGATCGTGAGAGGAGAGAGAAGGGAAAGGCGGAGGAGAATGGGGAGGACGGAGATTCGGATGAGGCTGCCGTCGCTACCGGTGCATGGGATCCCAAGTTGGAAAAGTGAGTGGCGTGTGCGTGGCCATGAGAGCGAGCGCCCGCGATAGGGACCGGCATCGCTGACATGTAGCCGCTCCCTCTTGCCGTCTGTTTTCATGACCCGCTCTTTTCTTTCCCGCCTTGGACGACGACCTCAGGCTCCTGCCCGTGCTCACACACATCGTCACCGACTTGCCGCCGTCGCAACCCGTGCCACTCGTGCCGCCAGTAACGAACGCCATCGGCGTGCTCCTCAACTACCCCGTCGCCCCCTCTCGCTCCGTCTGGTTCCGACCCGCCGATCCTCAGCCGGCCGCCGCGTCGTCCTCGTCGCCTGGCGGGATCAGCATACGGCGCTTCAGCGGCGCCATCTCCTCTCTCGTCTCCTCCTCCTCCTCCAGTCACTTTCGCTCCTCCTCTCCTTCCCCCGCCGGCGCTCAAGCTTCCTCCAGCGCCAACCAGAGCCCAGGCGGCGGCGGCGGGTCAGCGCAGGGCGCGTCCGGCACCCCTCCATCCGGCAGCGGCACCTCCTCGCCCGTGCTCTCCACCGCCTCGCTCCTTCAGCCGGCGTTCGATGACCTGCCGGCCTTGCCAGCTCGGTTGATTCTTTATCTCTCCACCATGACCTCCACCTATATCCCTCAGGACCCGGACTCCAAGTTTGCGAGACAATTGGCCACCAAGCATGGCTTCGACATCGAGGACACCCTCCAGCCGTTGGTGTTGGTGGTGAGGAAGATGGTGGAGGAGGACTTGGAGATGAGCAGGGCGATCAAGAGGGTCGTCTTACCGGACGACATGTGAGTTGTTTTCTGTCCCGTCCGTCGTCGTACGGTCCGTCGAGGGGCGCACTCGTGCTGCCTTTCTGTCCCCCCTCGTCTGACATCCCGGTCGCCTGGGCTCCTTTTTTTTCTTCCATTCTCAGTGACCGTGCAGTGTCACTCGACAAGCGGGAAGACCTCACCGGTCGGCTCGTGCGCATCATGGGCTCCGTCCTTCTGCCTCGTCTCGCTCGCGCGGCCGGAGAGCTCTTGCTCTCGCTGTGCGACGGTGATCGTGAGTCCTCGTCAGCTGCCTCGTTCGATTCAATCGGGCGAGATGACGCTAAAGTCCAACCTTGCCTCTCGCTCGCTCAACGTCAACCTCCTCCCGTCTCCGTTTACAGCTCAGACGATGACGAACCAGATCGGCTACGGCCCGTGTGCGGGTTTTTTGATGCAGAAGAACATGCTCTCCGCCATCCCCGGTGGGCCTCACCCTGCGGCGCCCGGAAAGTCGGACGCGGAGGCGGGACGGACGATCAACCCGATCACGGGCATGTACGACCCTCTGCCGGAGGAGGGGGGGGCCGGCGCAGGGGCGGAGATGACGATGGAGGAGAAGGAGCTCGAGGCGGAGAGACTGTTCACCCTCTTCGACCGACTCGACCGGACGGGTGTGGTCAAGGTGAAGAACCCGATGAAGGAGGCGGAGGAGAGCGGGCGGTTTGAAGAGATTGAAGAGAGAGCAGAGGAAGAGGAGAGGCGGAGGAGGGAGGTGGAGGAGGTGGAGGACGAGCGGGTGGTGGAGAAGGAGATGAGGGAGCGTAAGGAGAGGCAGGAGAAGGCTAGGCAAAAGGCGAGGGCCATGATGGAGAAGAGCATGGCTGCCCAAGCCCAAAAAACCAAAACCACTGCAGCCGCCGCTGCGGCCACGGCGGCCACGGCGGCGGCTTCGGCCAACGACCGGTCTGGAGGATCCAAGACGGAGGAGGAGGCGAGGTGACCGCCTCCTTTTTTGTCCTTTGTTTTCTTTTTCTTCGTTTCCTTTCATTTTCGGCATCCCTCGCCGATATTTTCAACCCACCCCATCGTTTTTGCTATGCCGCTCCGCGCTCGCGCTCCTCGCCTCGCCTCGCCTCGCCTCGATGAAAATCTCCACATACATAGACGGCTGATGGCCCGTCGGACAAGACCAACGACAACGATGACGACGATGACGACGACGACGACGTTCATGCACCGATCCATTCATCCATATCTTACGATCACCCATCCACCTCATCGAGCACCGCTTAATCCCGCCCCCCGCCCCCGCCTCGAAGCGAACGGACGATGATCGTTGTTTCGATTCAGGTCCGACAAGACAAGACAGACGACACAGACACAGACACAGACACTGGGCGCCGCGGCTGGCTGGCTGGCTCGCGGACGTCCTCCGACCCGTACCCGTACCCGTACCTGTCGTGTCGTGTCGCGCGTGAATATATACATACATGTATGTCCGTGGCCGAACCCATCCATCCATCCGACGGAGCCGGAGTCGGAGCGGGAGCGGGACCGGTAATAGGAAGCATCCTTCGCGGACCCGGCTGCGAGGGCATGGACGGCAACGTGATCTTCTTTTTCTTATTCTTATTCTTTGGCCGGCTCGTCTTCTCCTCTCTTTGTTTCTTTCATTAAGGAGACCGAGGCCGACTTTGTGGGAGGCGACGTGACGTCGACGCCGGGTAGGGCAGAGCGAGGCGCTTGGGCTATGCGCACCGGCCGTGCACGTCACGCGGGGTGACGACAACGACCCAGCTCATATTACATCTCCTCCTCGGCTTCTTCATTTTCTCATTTTCTCATTTCTCATTGTCCCCGCGCTGCGCTGCGCCACGTCCGTCCGCGGCCCGGCTGTGCGCTAACCATTCGTGCTGTCAGCGGCGACGACGTGACGTGCTCGGATTTGTCGTCGATGAGGCGCCAGGCGGTTCGGTTCGGCCAGCACGCCGATGACTATGTCGGTGTCGATGTCGGAGTCGGAGTCGATGTCGGTGTCCATGACCATGACCATGACCATGTCCGCAAAACTGGTGGGAGCGAGGCGGGGGCCATTTAAGGCGCCCACCACCACCTTCCCCTTCTCACATTCGCCCTTGTCCCCCTCTCACCCCACTTCCCCCTCCCCTTCGCTTACGAACGCCTGAACACCTTTCGCTTTGCGCTTTGCCAGCTCGTCTCATCTCTTCTCATCTCGCCAGTCGGCCCACCTCCTCAACTCAACCTCGGACGATAACCATGGCCATCAGCAAACCCGGCACCCTCGTCAACGCCGCCTGGGAATGTCCCCGGTGCGGGCATAGGAACCCGGACAAGGCGCCGCGATGCCTAGGCGCCGGCTCCTTTTGCGGCTTTCTAAGACCCAGTCGGTCCAAGCTCTTGGGAACGGGGAGCAGGAAAGGGTGAGTGGAGAGTCGGCGTCTTCCGTCGTCAAACTGATGTCTGTGGGTTCCACCGACGACTGAATCTCCGTCCGCGCTTTGCGACATTCAGCGGCAAGTGAGCTGGCGACGCTTTTGCCATCGCCGTCGTCCCTTCCTCGTACCGTAGTCAGCCATCCTTCTCGACCGTGTCCGTGTTCCACAGGCCGTCGTCCTTCCTCCTGCTTCCTCCCGCAAGCTTTGTTCGTTCGATGTATTTGTACATATCGCTCCGCGTTTTGCAACGTCGTACTGTCCTGTGCCCCCGTATGCAGAAAGCGACCGTTTTTGCGCAGACGAGGTGGGCGGTGGTTCGCGTGTGCTTGTGCGGACGTAGGAGTGGGGAACGGTGAAAGCCATCACATTGGCCCCCTATCGTGTTTCCGTTGGCTCTTCATCTCCATCCCTCGGCGACTCAACGTCGTCCCTCGTGCTTTGCGACGACGTTCAGCGCGACAGGTCTGGCCGGCCTCGAGGCAAGCGCTTGAAAATGCGCCTCCCTCCCTCCCTCCCTCCTTGCTGCACCGGTTTGCGTCTTCCGACCCTAGCCACGGTGCTCCTTCGACGGTTTGACTCCGTCCGTCAAGTAAAAACCGTGTGGTGGTACGAGAGAGAGAGGTCAGCTGTCCGCGGAAGACGACCGAAAGCACGTTTGTGCTACTACTGCCCTCGGCCGCCCAACTTCTAGGTTTATGTGACGAGGGGCGGGGAAAGGGTGAGCAGAAGGCCGTGTTCGTCGGCTTTGATCCGTACACCGAGTGCTGAGCGCCGTCCGCTTTGTGTCGTCCAGGGCGACGAACGTGGTCTCGAGACGAACGGTGCTCTCCCAACGCTCGTCCTTCGTCATCATCTTCGAACCCTAGCCTAGCCTAGCGACGGCGTTCATTTCAGTGCACGCTCACCCTGCCCCGCGTCCGCGCGAGGTCGGCCCGACGGTGCACTCCCATCTCGATGCGAGGAGGTTTGAGTCGGCCGTATCGAAAGCGACGAACGAGTTGGCCTCGTTGAACCTCGTTGAAGCACGTTGAAGGCACGTGGCGGGGAGAAGGAGACGGTCAGCTGCCGTCTTTCGACCGGTCGTGAGACGAGAGCGAGAGGAGACGAGAGCAAAGCATTTAAAACGGCACGGAACGGCCTGCTCTGCCGTCCACTAACGCCCGAACGCCCCCCATTTTGCGCTCCTCATTCTCTCTCCCTTCCTATCGCCCCACACTTCTTAACCCGTCACAAACGCCTCCACGACGACCATGGCCGTAACCATCTTCCGCCCCCTCGTAAACGCAGCCTGGTCTTGCCCTCGGTGCGGGTTTAAGAACTGGGAAAGCGCAAACTATTGTGAGGGGCGATTGCGCGATGGCAGCACGTGCAACTATACCAAGCCTGAAGACAGCCTCTAAGCTCCTATGGCGAAGGAGGTAGGAAAGGGTGAGCGGGAACCGATGGACCGAGCTTCTTTCGCCGCTGTCTCGTCTGTTGGTTTTTGGTCCATCAGCGAACTCAACGCCCTTCCGTTTGCACTTTGCGACGCTCAGCTGCGAGGGCTCGGCTCTGGATAGGAACGACGACCAGTGCTGGAAACCCTCCTCCTTACTCGTGCGCAAGTCATCATTTTCCGACCGTGCGGACGGCGTTCGTTGTCTGACGACGTTACATACTGCCCCATGTTCCCCACGTTTGCTTGGCCCGACTGTGCATTCCACCTTATCGCAACGATCCTCGTGACCGTGTTGTTGTTGAAGTGACGCTTGCTCGAGTTGTCCGTGCCAATGCGCGCGGACACCTCTTTGCCCTCGTGAGATTACGGGAATGCATTTTAAGATGGGATCATAAAGTCGGGTGAACGGGCGTCCTACGCCTCGCGCCCAGGCCAGGAACCACTCGCGGGTGCTGCGGCAACTCCACAGTATGTAGCCGACGACGTTGCTCCGAGCGTCATCGCTCTCTCGCTCTCTGATCGTCCACCGGCGTTCGTCGGACGTACCAACCCGGCCGTGCATTTCCTTTCCGCCCAGACGCCGAGTTAGCCGTGCCAAAAGCGCGTGCGTGGCTGGGCTGCTGGCGAGGTCAGCTGGCCCCGACCTTGGCTTGGCCATGGGCTGAGGATGACGGGAAAGCATTTAAGGCGGCGTCCTCCGTGTCGTCCGCCGACGGGCACCACCCCATCGCGATCGTCGCTCCTCCAACCTCATACACGCCTCTCCGCATCTCTGACCACGACTAACAATGGCCTTTAACGTTTTCCGTCCGCTCGTCAACGCCTTCTGGGACTGCCCCAACTGCGGCTACAGCAACACGGACAACACGACTTATTGTGCGGGGATAAGGCAAGACGGCGGAAGGTGCGCCTTCATAAAGCCAAAGCCCGAGTAACGTAGGTTTCCTTTGGCCTTTGTGGCTTGTGGGACGAAGCTGTGGCGTGGCCACATGGTGAGCAGAAGGCGAGCCCTCGTCATCTCGTCTGCGCCTTCGGGATCCACCCAGCGCTAAACGTCGTCGATCGCGTTATCTCTGCGACGTTCAGCCGAGGCTGGCCCCACTGCCACTGCAGTAGCTGGCGGTAGCTTTCGGAGCGTGCCGACAAGTCGTCCCTCCTCCCCACCGTAGCCACGGCGTCCGTCCGATGTGATGTTCTGTTCGATGTAATGTAGCAAGAGCCCGGCTCTGTTTTACCAATTCACCACGACGTTCTGAAGTTAATCGTGTTGGAGTGCACAAAAGGTCAGCCACCGAGAGGACTGGAAACCATTAAAGCCAGCCTGGAGTGCCGTCGCCCGGCGCACGACACCGGTGTGCTCGTCGTCGTCCCTCCTCCGTCGTGTTCTTCATCTCTCTCCTCACAACCAGACATCCTTGACCGATTCTCCCACTACCACCATGGCCATCAACATCTTGCGTCCCCTCGTCAACGCAGTCTGGACATGCCCTCAGTGCAACTACGTGAACGTGGACAACTCAGTGTTCTGTGTAAACACAAGAAGAGACGGCACATCGTGCGACTACCGCAGGCCTTCGACGTAGAGCGAGTTAAGGCGCCCTAGGTATACGCAATGAAGCTGTCCGAGCAGTGAGTGGAAAAAGATCTCCGTAGTACGCTCTCTCTTCCCGCTTGCCGAGCGAGGACTGAGCGCCCCGTTCTCCTCATTGCGCTATGAGATGGCCAGTGCGTGGAATGCTACGGCAGGCAGTCCGCCCGAGCACAATAGCTAGCGAGTAAAGTTACCGCGGTCCATCTCCTCTCAGCGCGATGCTTTAAGTTAGTCGTGCTGAAGTCAAAGCTTAGCTCCTAAGATGACGCTCGAAAGCCATTTGAGGCAGTGTGCCCGCCCGCCGTGCCGTGCCGTCCCTCCACGTGTGGCCCTTCCTTTGCGTTCGCCCCATCGTCTCTCGTTTATTGTCTCTTTATCTCACCGGAATGCACGCACGCACTCCTTGCCGATCCGACAACGACATCGACCTCTCTCGTCGTCTCGTAAACGCCAAACGGGACATACCCGAACGGCAGGTTCCCGAACTTTGAGATAACCCCAAAGCATTGTCAGAACGGAAAAGCATGCAGATTTCCCGAGCCCCAGTCCAAGTAAGCCGCCTGGCCTGAGCTTGCGCCGCGGAGCAGTAGCTAACGGTCAGTGGAGTGCGTTCTTCCCTGTCGTCTTGTCGGTCGGCTTTACATCCATCGAGGGCTAAACGCCGCGAGGATGGCCAGCGCTTGAAACTCTATTTTCGCATACAGTAGTTCGTCGTCGCTTGTCGACCGCGGCGACAAGCCTCGTCCCTCCCTGCCGTAACGACGGTGTTCGCAGGGTCACGTTTGAGTTATTCGTGTGGAGCAAAGCGCGCCAGTGTGCGGGAGGTTGAGTTTCATAACTGGAAAAAAAATATAAAACCGGGGCCCGCATTACCATCGACCGACGCTCAGTAGTGTGCACTCACGTCTCTCTTCTCAAAGAGCAACAAAAAAACACCTGAAACAACAACCATGGCCATCAGCTGTTTGAGCCCACTCGTAAACTCGGCCTGGATTTGCCCTGGATGCGGTTTCTGGAATTCGGATGCGGACAACCATTGTCAAAGCCTGAAGCCTGACGGTTACCTCTGCCGCCACCCTAAGCCCGGCCAAAACTCCTAGGTCCGTGCGACGACGGGGCAGCAGCAGCAGATGGTGAGGAAAGGTTAGATATCCGCTTCCCATCTGTCTGAGAACCTCGAGGACTCAACGTCGTTTGCATTCCCTTTGCGACGTTCAGTTCAGCGGGCGGGCTTGGTCTCCAAGCTGGCGAGAGGAGGGATGGCCATGGCTTGCGATGGCGCCGCCGTTGGCTTCCTCTGCTGTAACTGTCTCCGTATTGTTCCTCCGTCGTGCAACGAGCTCTGTCTCGCTGTTGTTGCTTGACGTCAAGCCGCAGCAGGCACCGAAATGAAATGCTGCGGTGCCCCCCTTCGGCCTTTGGCGGCGATCGCGCTCTCCGCTCAACGCGTGGCGACGCGTTAAATAAGTCTGCCGACGTCGTCCGTCTTGCGTGAGCCGCATCTGCGTCTCGACGTCGACGCCATCCCCTTCGCCTCGTAGCAGCATCGTCGCGCCAATGGACTCGCCTCTCACCTCTTCCGCCTGGATTAGACCCCTGCCTCCGGGGCAGCGGTACCCATCCCCAGCGACCGTACGCCCATCGCCCTCCAACCCACCCGCCCCGTCCTCTTCGGCCCGACCACGACCGGCGTCCAAGCCCAGGACGACCCCCACTCCGACGCACCGGAACACAGACACTAAACCTAGGTCAAAGCGACCGAAGCGTTCTACGGACGATAACGAGCAAGCGGGCGACGACGTCTGGCAGCAAATGCAGTCGTCTGGCGCCCAGACGACCGGGCGAAAGCAGACAACTCTGTTTTCTTACTTCACGCCCGGTCATATCGTTTCTACACCTCGGCACGTTGCTCCTACCGCCAAGCAGGCTGTCTCTGCGCCCAGACAGACCACTTCTACTCCCCAACGGACCGCTGCGCCCGCCACTCCTACCACCGCGCCCGTCCTTCCCTCGCGTCGCCTCGGCTCGCCCATGAGACCCTCTCTACCTCGCTCGGTGCGCTCGCCGGGCCCTTCCAAGGACGAGACCTGTCCTTCTTCTCGTCCGCATCGGTTGCCACTCAAATCCGGACCAGACGACTCTCGTTCTAGCGCCGTACCCAGTGCCTCCAGATCGCCCGTCCAACCGTCTCCTGACCGCTCCTCGGCGACAGAGTCCCCCGCCAAGGCAGACCCACCAACGCCGACGCAGCAGACGCCCTATATGCACAGCTCGCTCTCTCCGATGTCTACGTTTGCCGGCGAGACCCTCATGGTCAAGTACCGCGACCTGGCGGGGTTTGGTGCCGTACGCACCAAGCCCAAGCCCAAACCCAAGCCCAAACCCGCACCCGCACCCGCACCCCCACCCCCACCAGTGGCACAATCGAACTTGGTCTCTCCCACCAGACGGAAAACGCCGAGACGCATCATCGAGCCCGCACCAGTGGCTCGATCGAACCTGGTATCTCCCACCGGACGGAAAACGCCAAGACGCATCATTGAGCCCGCACCCGTGGCTGGGTTTGATCTGGCATCTCCCACCAGACGGAAATCGCCGAGACGCATCATCATCTCTCCCAAGGGCTTCTCGCCCTCAACTCGCCGGAGGATTTTTGCGTTCGAGACGATGCACAGCTCTCCACCGCCATCATCATCTCCTCGGCTCGACTCCAGCTCTGACTGCGACGATGGCACGGACGAAAACTCGCCGACGACGACGCCTCGAAGGCAGGAGCACCTCCGAGGTGTCAAGCGTCGGCGGTTGGCAGAGCTCAACGCTCAGCCAAACATGATGACGATGAGCACGCTGGCCAACGGGGAGGACCTCAAGTTAATCGGCGGGGGCAGGAGCCCGACGTCGGCCAAGCACGTTTCTCCCTGTCCCAAGCTCGGTTCTTCCTCTCCCGGACCCAAATCACCGAGTAATCTCGTCTCGCCCAAGGGCTTCTCCCCCTCCACCCGTCGTCGCATCTTTGCCTTCGAGACCCTGCCCACCTCGCCGCCCGATCCGATCCCCTCGTCCAGCCTCAAATCGGAGGAAGAGGCGCCTTCCCGCGGGAAGACAGACTCGTCGGATTGGATTCCCAGCGAAGGCGATCTGGATTGCGAGCTAAAGTCGTGGCTGGAGAGGGTGAGCCGATGATGATGGGCCGACTTTCCGGCACTGGTTGTATTTTAACTGTACTTGTAGTTTCACTCCGCTCAAGTCACCGCTCGCGGCGCTCAAGGACGAAGCGACTCGAGTCGCGCGCTTGAGCGCGAAGCCAATTAGCCTTGCCCTATTTCGCTCGACTGCCGTGACGATGGCCATCGTCCGCCTAACTTCTCCTACTCAGAGAGGACATCGCCTCTGCTCTGATCGTTGCCGCTGCCTTCTCACAGGCATCCATCCGTGCAGATCAAGCCCAGCCCCGAAAACAAACAAACAAACAAACAAAATGATAACGCATCGCCCGCTTGGGCTCTACTGCTAGACCCAGGACTCTTTGGCAGGATGTGGAAGGGGGTGGGGTCATGCGGAGGAGATGGTGACGGTGAAAGAAGATGGCGGCACGAGGGAGAAGGTGCTGACTGCCAGGTGAGCAGACGCGGCGGGCTATGAAACGCGACATGAAGTGGCTAAAGCGAGGAACTTTTACGAGGTTCTGCAGGGCCTAAGCGAGCAGATCCCTGAAGGTCCGGGCGGGAAGTAAAACTACACAGGACACCGCGATGTTGTGCACTCCTTGTCAAGGCAAGAATGCTCCAGGTGAACTGTCATTCACAAGACAGTTCGAACGGGGGGGCGCAGTTGCAGAACGTCCAATTCTCCCGAGCGACGAATGTAGCCTCGCAATGGCTCGGCGAGGCTCGACGTCAGTCTAGCAGGCATTTACAGCTCAGTATCAAATCATAGGTCACGCAAAAGAGGTTTCCTGCTGGCGAACGGCCGAAATCGCGATCGTCTCACGCGAGCCAGCTAAGGCTACCTACATGCAGCGAGGTCAAGGAGGCGAAAGCGGTTCGAACATTGGCGTCGCATCGCTTAGTCTACGCCGATGAGCGCCTTGAGCTTCTTGATGAGGGCCCACTCGTCCATGCTAACCTCGCTGCGGAACGTCGTCTTGAGCACGTCGATGCTCTGCCTGGAGACGTGCGCCACCAACTCATCCTTCTCGTCAAAGTGCCTGCCGAAAATCTTGGTACTCTGGTACACCGCGTGCTCGATCTTGACAGCCACTCCGCCGTGCGCTTGTGACTTCTTCACCACCTCCTTCGCCTGGTGGTTGATCTCCAAAGAGGTGCTATAGGAGAGAGAAAGAAAAAAAAGCGTCCACAATCGTGGTCAGGATTTATAATAAGCGACCTCCTTACGACTCCGGGGCATACTCACATCTTGCCGAGCGGAATGACGTCCTTCTTCTTCGTCTCAGGATCAACCTTGACAACACAGATGGGCGTGCCGACTCTCAAGCTGCCCTCGAGGATGTCGCAGCCTAGGATGAGCGGGTCACGCTTGGCAAACGCGGCGATGATCTTAAGACGCACGGGCCAGACGGCCTGAGGCGCCGCGTCTCGTCGCTTGGCCTCGACGATCTCGGCGTTGTAAGCGGTGAAAGCGTCGAAGAGGTGATAGATGATGTCGGCTGCAAGCGTCAACGAAGTGAATCATCGTGAAGGTGCACATGCGCGATCAGTTCACTTCTGGCCTCGACTTCGGTTCGGCAGCGCTAACTTGAAACTTACCTTTGAACAACCGGATGCCGAGTTCCTCTGCGAGTTTCTCCGCGTCCCTGTCCACCTCCACGTCGAAGCAAAGAATGCAAGCAAGCTCCTTGGCACGTTCGAGCATGGTAGCAGTGCGCATAACGTCCTTCTTGTGCACCGGACCGATGTTGATCCCGCTCACAGGGATCTTGCTGACGGACAAGAAGTCGAGCAGCGCTTCGAGCGAGCCGAGCGTGGAGGCTTGCACGCTCACGCCCTTTCCGGACTTGTCGATCGAGTTGAGCAGGCTCGTCAGGTCGCTCATCACCTCGTCCTTCAGCTCGTCCTCATCGTCATCCGGCCCGCACAGCAGGAGGCGCGAACCGGCGATGGCTTTCTCGAGGTCCGGCGCGACGATCTTGACTCCGAGCGCCGCCTTGACTTCCTTGTGATGCACGTACTCGGACTTGATGCGCAGCTCCTTGAGCGGCTGTGGAGTGAGCAAAGCACGCACCTGCGTCACGATCGGCCCGTTGAGACCACAGACGACGATCTTGTCGCTTTCGCGCAGGATGCCGTTGGAGAGCACTACGTCAATCGTCGTGCCCAGACCTTCAATGACCTTGACCTCGAGCACGGTGCACTGGAGCTCGGAGAGGTACATCAGCTGGTTGCTCATCCGCTGCTGCGTCAGGTTAACGAGCAAGAGTAGCATGTCCGGCACGCCCTCGCCCGTGATGGCCGAGGTGGGGACAAGAGAGACGTTGCGCGCAAAGTTGTCATTCTCGTAAAACAACTTGGCGTTGAGGCCCTGCTCTGCGAATTCGAGGATCGTCTTCTCCAGTCGCGTTTGGAACTCGCGTTGGACGGCCGAGCTCTGCTTCGACAAAGAGTCGCGCACGGCGTTGTTGGGGATCGCGTTCCAGCCGTACAGACGGTCGATCTGCGATTACGGCAACGAGCAAGAACTCGCGTCAACACCACGGCCAACGAGAATGTGGGAAGATGTCTGATGTGCGAGCTTCGTACGTTTGACAACACGCACCTTGTTCAAAGCGACGATGAACGGCGTCTTCTTGTCTCTCAGCAATCGCAAGCTCTCGAGCGTCTGCGGCTCGAGGCCGTGCATGATGTCGACGACGAGGATGGCGATGTTACACAAGCTCGAGCCACGGCTGCGGAGGTTGGTGAAGGACTCGTGGCCGGGGGTGTCGATGACAAGAAGTCCGGGCACCTTGTACTCCTGCGTACCGTCCACGTTGCTCACCGCCGTCTTGGCCTTGATCGCCTCCATCGGGAAGTAGGTGGCACCGATCTGCTGCGTAATACCGCCCGCTTCGCCACCTTGAACGTTTGTAGAGCGGATCTAACAGAAGGGAAGAAGATAGACTCGGGTATAAGTCAGCTTGTCCTCAACGACTGGCTCATACGGTCACTATTGTGGCTCACCTTGTCCAGCAGCTTGGTCTTGCCCGTGTCGACGTGTCCGAGAATACAGCAGATGGGACTGCGCAAGTCGTCTTTGTTTCGCGACGCCATGGCCTGCTCGATGCGCTGCCTTCTACGCTCCGCCGCCTCAGCCTTCTTCTGCGCGGCCATCCGCTGCGTAGCGGTCATGCCATCGCCGTCGGAGCTGCTGTCCGAGTCGGAATCTTCCTCTGAAGACTCGTCCGAGTCGGACTCGGACTCTTCGTCCGACTCTTCCTCAGACGAGGACTCCTCTGCGGCCGCAGATGTCGCCTTGGCTGGAGCTTTGGCGGGAGCCTTCGCCGGCGCGGATTTTGCTGAAGGGGGGGGCTTGGCTGCAGTTGCGGGTGCCTTGGCTTTCGTTCCGGCGGCAGGAGGCTTGCTCTCGTCCTCCTCGTCGGAAGAGGCGTCCCAACTGTCCTTGACGCCGTCGTCCTTGACCTCCTCCTCCGATTCGGCCTCCCAGTCGTCCTTCACGTCGTCCTCCACGGGCGGCGACGCCACTGACTTTTCCGCTTCTGTTGGCCCTGGTGCCGGTGCCTGCTCCTCCGGGGTGGCGGGTGCTGGTGACGACGGCTCCTCCTTGGTCTCGGCAGGAGTGACGGGCTCTGGTACGGGCAGACCGGAGGACTTTTGCGGGCCTCTCTTCTTCCGGCTCGTTGCGACTACCTTCTTGGGACGGGAAGCCTCGTCGGAAGGACCGCCAGCGCTGGTGAGGCCGACGACGGTAGCCCCGCTGGCGAGAAGGGCCTGCTTGCGCGCCTCTGCGGCCGCCCGCTCGGCCTTCTGCTTGGGTGTGAGCAGTCGACCTTCCTTGCGCGCCTGCTCCTTCTTCGCCTTCTCCTTCTCCTTTTTGCGACGTTTCTCCTCCTCCTTTCGTCGTTCCTCTTCCTCGCGCAAGCGCTCTTCCTCCTCTTCTCGCCTGGAAGGACCGGTGAGACACGCCGGCAACAGAGGAATCAGCGTGTGCCCGTCGGGAAACGAGAAGAGCACACCATGAAATAGGCCAAGTCGACTCACCGTCGAGTCTCCTCCTCGAGCCTCCTCGCCTCTTCTTCCGCCGCCTTCTGAGCCTCCATGGCCGCCCTCAGCGCGGCCAGAGCAGCGGGCGCTTTCTTCTTCTTTCCGGCAGCGGGCTCCTCCTTTTTGTCCTCGGTGGCAGCCTTCTTCTTCTTCTTTTTCTTCTTCTTATCCGAAGCACCGCCACCCCCGGCGCCCTCCGCCTCCCCCTCGTCCTCGTCCGCCCCTTCGCCCTCTGCAGCGGGAGCGGCCTCCTCTCCTGCAGCTGCCGGAGCCGGACCTGGAGCTGGAGCCGGCTCCTCGCTTGGCGCCTCCCCAGACGCGGCCTTCTTCGCCGCCGCTTGGGCTTTCTTCTTTGCCTGTGTAAAGAAGAACGGAAGTACGCAAAGGGTAAGACGCGCTGCTCGCCGTAGCTGGAGGGAAACCGGAAATAAAAAGCTAATAACATACCTTCTCCTTCTCCTTCTTCAACTTCTCCTTCTCCTTCTTGGACAAGATCTTGGGGCCCTCCATGGACTCGGCGACGTCCGCCTCATTCGTGGCTGCGGCTGCCGTCGGCTCTTCTCCTTCCCCTTCCCCTTCCTCGCCACCGGCCGCAGACTTGGCGCCCTTCTTGCCCTTCTTTCCCTTCTTCTCCTTGACGGGACCAAACTCTTCGTCAAGCAAGTCGTCAGCCGTGACCGCCACCGGCGCCTTGGAAGCGGTCAAATCGGCGGTGGCGGCGTCCTCCACCTCGTCCTCAGACGCTGGAGTGGCGTCTTTCGCTTTCTTTGCCTTTTTCTTTTCCTTCTTCGAGGACTTTTTGATCGCCGACTGAGAACGGATGAACAGAAAAGAGCGGACCGAGCGGCGCGTCAGTCTTAATGAAAAAAGAAGAAGATAGGGACGGAAGGAAGCGCACACGGCCTGCACGCACCATCAACCCTCCGTCGTCGTCGTCGTCATCCATATCGTCTGCACCTTCGATGCCGAGGTCGGCGAACAAGGTCTTGCGCGACGGGGCAGCGGCCACCGGCTCGTCCCCGTCCGAGGGCGCGCCTTCTGGCGTGTCGGCAAGAGCGGAAGGGATGGACTCGCCAGCGTCGTCCCTAGAACAAATAGTTAAAAGAGAGAGGAGAAAGAGAGAAACGGAAATAATGGTGAGCTGAGTTCCGAAGCGACGCCACCGCATGGAAAGACGAGACGAGCCGGCCGGTCCAGTCCAGAATCGACGTGTGCCGACCCAAGCATAAAAAGCTCACCAATAGTCGTCCCCTCCCTTCTTCTTCCCGCCCTTCTTAGCTTTTCCCATCTTCGAAAATGTGTACGATGCGAAACGATCGATCGATGTCTACTGGAAGACCCGGAGAAGAAGCGGCAAAGTCGGCCGGTAGGTCGATCGGTTCCAGGCGGCGCGCAGAGAAGAGAGTAGAGGCTGCTGCTGTGTGTTTGTTTTGCGTTGCTTTTGCGTTGATGTCCTTGCCAGAGAAACAGACGGACGCACGGACGGAGCCTCCGGCTTGAGAGCGATGGCGAATCGACGGACGGACGGCGGAGGCCCTTTCGACTTTCTATGTGCTGCGGCAACAAAGACGTTGGTGGAGTTAGGGTTAGCGCGTGTCCTCGGGCTGCGGTCGATCGCGCTCCAGTCTCTCGCTTCGCCGACGTCGACGCTGTGGTCATGTCTGTCCTCTTGAAAGGCCGCGCACCTTCTGCGAAGGCCATCATCGAGTGTTCAGGCTAGCTCCATGAGCAATCCCACCGCCGCGGCGGCTTTGGTCCTTGCGGCTGTGGCCTTCCTGACCTCGCCAAGAGAGCGCCCATGGACAGCGATACATTCTCACGTAGCTGATCGGAATCGCAGACACCAGGAACAAAAAGACCAAGCTCCAAGCGAGTTACGTGCTGACTTGTTCCTGGGATTCTGATTTAGGAAGAGCAGGCGGGCCAGCCACCAAGCTTATACGCTCCACGAGGAGGGAAAACTCTGTGGGTACCTTAATCAGACGGAGCAGATGACGGAGCGAGATAAAATGGATGATACCCAGGTGAGGTTGGGTTTTCGTTCGCGCGGGAGTGTCCACCTGACGGGGAGATAGGTGCAGTAAAGCGGAGCAAGAAGGAGACAGGGTATGCATTCTCTACAGTCGCTGCTCAAACGAATCGCGCTAGGTGTGGCCGACGTCTTTCGTGGGTTGCTTCGAGTTCCTCGATTGTTCGTTCGTTCGTACCGGTCCATCAGAACCCACCTCCGCCTCCGCCGCCGCCTCCACCACATCCCCCTCCGCCGCCGCCGCCGCCGCCTCCACCACCACATCCTCCTCCGCCTCCACCACCACATCCCCCTCCTCCTCCGCCGCCGCCGCCTCCACCGCCACACCCGCCGCCTCCGCCTCCACAAAACCCAACCCCGCCTCCGCTCCCACCGCCAAACCCGGTAGCACCGCCCCCGCACGCACTCGTACTCGGTCCCGACGCGCACCCGCCCGAGCCGCTCGAGCACGCCGCGCTAGAGGAGGACATCGCGCCGCCGGACACGCACGCGCCCGCGCCCGTCGGGCCGGCGCCTGCTGCGCAGGAGCCCGCGGTGGATTGGGAGCCGTCGATGGTGGAGCCGCAGTAGTAGAATGGCTCGAGGCCCGAGTCGACGTACGGGTAAGGGTAAGGGTAGTAGGGGGGAAAATAGGCGTAGCCCATAAGGAACGGATCCTCGTGGTCCCTCCTCCGCTGGTTCATCCTATTTTGCACCTCGTACCGCCTAATACGGTCGTCCCTCCGAGCTTCAAGACTTTGGGTCGACGAAATGTGCACAGAGGAGTGCACTGACGGGTGCGTCGCGTCGTCATAACCGCTACCGTAGCGCTTGTTGCCGGGATGGTACTCCGGAGACTCGTCGTCGGCAGCTCCGCCGCCGACGCTCGGCTGACGGCGTTTCACCTTGGAGCCCAGGGCGCGGAATGCTTTAGCCACGTCGTCGCCCACCGTCGTCGGCATGTGACAGCCGCAGAGGGAGTACGGTTGTTTGAAGCGCGACTGCATGACGGGACGGCGCGGAGGGAGAGATGGGCGGCGGCGCGGAGGGACAGACGGGCGGGATGGTCAGACTTCGGGAGCTGCTCACGTGCGGCCTAGGTTGGGACGGAGACGAAAACGGACGGCGAGACTCACCCTCCAAGCCTTGGCGGTGGCCTGGAAAGAGTTGCTCAGGCTGCCCTCCTCCACCTTATCGTCGTGGTCGATGAACTGTGACAAGGAGACCGGTCAGTCTCGCCGTCGATGCGATGCGCCCCTGTGGACCCGTGTCGTGTCGGGTCGGGTCAAGCTCACCCTGCGCAGATACGCCTCCGTGTCGCCTCTGTACGTCCTACCCAAGAGTTGGTGGGTATGCCAAGCGAGGTCAATATCCAAGGTTGGCACGCAAAACTTGTGCTTCATCGTAGAGGCCATGAGGTCGAGGAAGGCGTGGTACCGCACCACCGCCCTCGCCACCGCCGCCTCGTCCTCGCCTCGATCGAGACGAGCCGGATTCGCCCAACCCAGGGAGACCATCTCGTGCACAAACTTGGTCTGCCTCCGCACGGCCCCAGACAGCTCCAAACCCCACAGCCCTTCCCAAGAGCTCTTGTACCTCCGTACGACACAGCTCACCCTCCGCATCGCAGAGATGTGGAGGGTGGGAACGACATTAGCCGGTTTAGGGACCCTTTCACCAAATTTCAGTTTGGACGGTCCTCCGATCGTGCAGGCAAGGTTGAGCAATGTCTCGCTGATGGACGAGAGCGAATATTTCTCGGAGCGAATCCACTCGTCGACGTCGCCGCCGGGACGAAAGTCGGCGATGTACGCGACGAGTCGGCGGAACATGTCCTTTTGGAAGAGTTCGGCCTTTGCGGGGTCCGGATTGCCCTTGGGATGTGATAGGAGCAAGCCACTGCCAAAGGGAGGGGCAGAGAGGAGCCGGGTGGGGAATAATGAGCGTATGCGCATAACAGCGCCGAAGGGACGCAAAGGCGCGAGCAGACGGACACTACTGGCAAGACGCTCACTTGAACACCAAGCTATCATCCAGTTTGTACAACCGGTGGGCCTTGGCGTCCTTCACGAGTTCGGCCGGGTCGGGTCGGGTCTTGATATAGTTCTTGTAATCGGTCGTCCAAACCGCGCCAGCAAGGGTGTCCTTATCGATTCGCTGCCAGCAAGATATGCAGGTCATCTTAAAGTCCTTGTCGGCCCAACCTTTGCCTTTGCCGTCGGTCGAGGTGGTCCAAGGCGGTTGAAGGGTCTCGGTGCAGCAGGGACAAGGGAGTGTGAAGGCAAGGGCGTCTTGCGGGGTGAAGAAGGGGAGGTCGAAGGGCTCTCCGGTGAGGGTATTCCAGATGTTGACGCGGGCCGCCGAGGGTGGTGAGGTGAGCATGTCCTTCTGTCGGTCGAGGGCGAGAAAGCCAAGTGAGTGAGGGTCCATGCACGCCAGCTCCGGGCAGCGCGCGAGCAAACTCACGAGAGCGTGGAACGGGAAGGCATACCACCAAAGGTTGCTCAACCCGACCCTAAAGTTGCGCTGTTCTTTAGAGAGCTTGGTGATCCGTGCCTGCTTGTCGGCGCGGAGGAACCAGGCGGAGCGCCATGCGTCCTCGAACATGACGTGCGGGTTCAGGAGGTAGGCATGCCAGACCATCAGGACGTCTTTGGGCGGGACGACGTCGGCTGGGAACGGTCGAGGAGGGGATGAGGACTGAGCCTGGGCCCGTGGTCTCTCGGCTACCTCGTCCGGGGAGGGTCCTTCGGGAATGCCGGAGGGAGACATGGTAGGGATGACGGGAACGATGCGGGAGACGAAGAGGCCAAAGCGGTAAACGGCTCGGGCGAGGTAGACGGAGAAACGGTGCTCCCTCTCCTCGCCCGTTGCCTGTGGCGAAGCTTCGTATGGCGGGCTCTCCTCTTCCACGTCCCCGTTTGCGTCCCCGTTCCCGTTCCCGTTCTCCACCGACGAGGGGCCATCGAGATTGGCCTCGGCGCCCCCGCGAGTATGCGGGCCAGCGACGCGCACGCACTTGCCTATCCTGTCGAGCTCGGCAAGGAAGCGGAGGTGGGTAAGCATGTCGTCCATGTCGACCAGCGGGGGGACTTTTCCGTTGGAGCCGATGTGGAAGGAGTCGGAGAAGTGACGGGTAGAGTGCTGCAGTCCGGCGGTGGCCGAGGAGGCGGCTTGGAGGGTGTGCCGGCCACCGTTGGCGTTGGCGCTGGCGCTGTCATGGCCATTGAGGTCAGGCTCGCTCGCGGAGGCGGGGGGGAGGGTGGCAGTCATTGTGGGACGAGCAGGCCGGCGACCCGGGCGGGAAGGTGGGTTGACGAAAGATGGACCAAGCCGATGGCTGGCGGGGGATGCGGGGGGTATGATGGTATGATGGCCCCGGCGGGAGTGGGTGGGTATGTGCTGGAGGGCGATAAGGAAGAGGAAGCGAGGGCGTTGTCCTACATATATATACTCGCACGACGACGACGACGATGACGAGCGTGGGATCAACGTATATCTTGGTCGGCGTCCTGTCCCGCTCGGAGACGGATAGCAAGGATAGCGAGACGCCGACACGAACACGAACGACGTCAGTCAGTCAGTCACACGAGCGTGCGCCTCCAGTCGGTTTGCCTCCGGCCTTCCCCCGCATTGTCCGCGCGGTGCAGCATAGTATCGCCCTTATTGCCTCATCAGGGTGACGACGATGGCGGTTGTGGCGATGCAAATCGAAAACACACGCCGACACAACCGAACCGCGCCACTTGGGGACGATCGTGGAGACGGAGCGCAGCACAGCTTCACGGCGCGCCGTACACCATCCACGCCTCCAGACGCCAGTCCCATGAGCCTCCGCAGGCAAACTCGATGCATTCCGACAGACAAAGCAGACAAGATAAGACAAGACAGGACAAGGCAGGCAGGCAGACAGACAGGTGTAAGGGAAGAAAAGACGAGGGGCTTGGATCAAGGTGAAATACAAGATGGTCCCTAAGCCAAGAGAGAGAAACGAGCGACTGAAAATACGCGTCGGTCGACAGCCGAGCCGAGCCGAGCCGAGCAACAACCACACTTTTCGATAGCGCAAGTGGGAGCGAGGCCATCCTTCCACCCACTTGGATGAAACAAACGTGTTTTCCTGTCCGCGGACAACCTATGCTAGCTGACCGATTTCGATCCGACCCACCGTCCGTTTCCCGTATCCGTATCGGCGCCCACCCTCACACCCCTACACCCCTTGCCCTTCACCCGCTCCGGGAAAGGTGGGAGGGCGGTCCTCCGACCTTGGTATCGAAGTGCACAAACGCCCTCTCCACGTTATCCAGCGACTCGAGGGCGTACGTTATCGTCTCTCCCAGGTCGTGCGCCTCGCCGAGCTGGTGTCGTCGACGAGTGGGAGGTCAGCAAGGTCGCCAGGGGGGAAGAAACGGAGGTAAGTGGGCGCTCCGTACGCACCGACATGTTGCCGTTCAGGATGAGGTCACACTCGATCACCGTCTGGTCGCCCTGGTGGTACACGGCGAGGTGAGAGATGCTATCAATGGCGGCGAAGCGGGAGAGCAGGTAGAGTGCTCTGTGGCCAGTGCGAGATGGGCGCCCGAGTCGGCGACACATGAATCAGCGTAATCCGACAACTTTTGATCTTCCTCATCTCATCTCTCTCGCGCGCGCTCACCGCTGGATCTCAATATCGCTGGCCACGCTTCCGCTCAGCCTCTCCACAGTCTCTCGCAGCGTCCCGATCCACTCCATGATGATGTACAGCGAGAGCAGTGCACCTCCGATCGGATCGAGGTGTGGGGCATTCAGCTTGTCGCCTATCAACGGGAAGATGAGCGAGAGAAGGTTGAAGAACACGTCGTTCTGCCGAGTCGACGAACACGGGCTTAGCAAGGACGACTCGCTCGCGGACCGACGGATGGGAGCGTCAGGACACGCTTACCTCTGCATCCTGCGCCAGAGCCTTTACGCTCGAGCTCTTCGCATCCTTGTAAATTCTGGTTTTTCCGACGAAGCGAGCATGCAGGTGGAGAGACGGCGGAACGTTAACGGCCATGCCGGACGGGCACGGACAGGGCACGATCGAGGCATCGAGAAGAGAGACGTCCGATCTAATCTACTCACAAATACATGATACTCTTAGCGACGATCGTCACGACCATGAATACGATGCCCAACGTTCCCAGTTTTGGCTCCACTCCAGCTGCCGGTCCGAGCGTGATCATCTTGTACAGCCGGTCGAGGGATTCGATCAGAACTTGCACGAAGCTTTGAAAGCGGACAAGAGCGAAACGGGTTCAGTGCGACTTCAAGGCGCAGGTAACGTCTCGCACAAGATGAACGTTGCGCCACCCCACCTTGCGATCATCAGCACCGAGAATACGACGACACCGAGAGGACCGAGTCTGCGCTTCCCGACGGGGTACTGACGTGAGTGGAGGTGAGAGCAGTAAGTTGCTTACGGAAGGTCAGAAAAACGCTATGCCCACATCCTCCCCATTCGCTTCCCCACGAAAGTCCATCTCGAACGCACCCTATACATCGTCCTTGGACTCCGGTGCTCCACAGCCTTGTTGGTGCCGAAGATGATGAGCGTCGAAAGCAGGTCCAGCGCAGAGTCCACGAGAGAGGCAACGAGGGTGATTGATCGAGAGGAGAGGACGGCCACGCCTTTGCCCAGGAAGAGGACAAAGTTGAGTCCCATATTGACTGTTTGCAAGCGGAAGCAAGGCGGAAAGAGAAAGGCAGTTAGGCGAATCGAAGCTCTTCTCCTGCTCTGGTGGTGCCTAAGCGATTCATGGTTGGGCGATTAAGCACAAAATGATCGTCGACGACTTACCGTTGATAGCCACATTTTCCGATTTTCTGGCAGCAGCGTCTCTCTCGGCCTTGCTCTTGGGAAGCAGCGCAGTAGTCTCGCCCACCGCCTCGCCTCCGTCTTCCGTTAGACCGCGGGCAGCAACGCTGTTAGCACTGCTGCCACCGATGGAGGGAAGCGGGTTGCCGTTCCTGCCGTCTTTCGCACCCGTCGTCGTGCTACCGTCGACGTGTGAAGTCGCCTTGGAGCTCGCGCCGTGCTCGTCGACGCTGGCGTCCTCGTCACTATCCCCCTCCCCTTCCTCCCCATCGGCGATCCTCAAGACCAAGTCCACCTCTTTGAAAGCATCCAGCACCTCGTTCTGATGCTCGTAGTACGCCCGCACTCCGCTTTTCTTGATGGACCGAAGAGCCTTGCGGGATTTGCGGCAGTGGGCGAGTTCGAGAGAGGTTGGAGGTACGGGCGCATGGGAGGGCGCGGGCGTAGGAGGGGGGGGTGTGGGAGACAGGGTGCTATTGGCCGGTGCCGTATGTTCCTGTGCGGCAGGAGCAGGAGCAGGAGTAGGAGCAGGATGGGCGTCGTCGTTCGACTTGTGCTCAGAGGACACTGCATCTTTCGTGGTTATTTGCTCGGCCTTGCCTGTGCCCTCTCCAGCAGCCGATGTCGAGGCCGGCTTCGCAGCACCAGCACCAGCATCAGCGGCAGGGGCGCCCTGTATCACCTGTCCTGCGCCGCCGCCAACAGCCGGGGCAGCCGTGGCCGAGCGACTAGCGGTGCCGCGCTTGGCGACGACGGCGGGAAGATGAGTGACCGACTGAGAGTAGGTCAGCCTCCTGGGTGGACTCTGTGGAGAGGAGAAGGCATGGCGCGGCGTCGCTGGAGTCGCGAAGGCCGAGGGGACACTTCGGCGGCGGGACATGGTCCGGAGCGGCGGCGATGCTGCGCGGGGATGGAGTGTCGGGTCGGCGGACGTGCCCGGAGACGGGCAGGTGCGATTGCAAGTGCGATAGGGATGGGTATGGAGAGGAGAGAAGGCCCGGTGCGATGGCGAGTGCGAGAGGGTTGGGTATAAGAGACGAGTAAGGATCCACACGAGCCGTGATGCGACCCTTGGCCGCCGTTAGAAGAACCCATCTCATATCGAGCGCCCACGGCGACCGCAGTAGCGTTGTGCCTGAGCAGCTATATACGGACGCCGCATCGCGTGCCGAGATCATCGGATATATATTCATGCTGGAAGAGGATGGCATACATACACAAGGGACTAGGAAAAGAGAGGGCAGACTTTGGATCGGTTTCTACAACTGGATGCGCGAGTATCGTCGGTGGACGCCAAGCTGTGACAGGATGACGATCGGCCGCGCAAAGCAAGCCCGGGTTCGCCGAGTTCAGCGGCGGCCCCGTTCGAGGATGGAGAAGAAGACTGCTCACCTGACAGCAGCAAAACACGATAAAGGCGGCATAGACTAGGGCGGCGACGTAGCAGGTCTGCGCCACGGCGTGCCCGTCCTTGGGGTCGTGCGTCGAGCCCATGAGCGCTTCCCACTGCGCGACGGCGAAAAGGGGGACCAGGAAACAAGAACAAGATCGGTTCAGCATGATCGACAACGTTCCTCCTTTGTAAAGCAATTTCAGTCATGTGCGGCGGTTCACGCCAGCCACCGCCGAGGAGGGGTAAAAGGCGTCGAGACGAAGTAAGGTGAGGCAAAGAAGTGCAAGCTCGTCTCCGCAGAACGCAGATGAGTCCACAAGGGGCAGGAGCCGAGCTGGCTACCAGGAATGCGTGTCTCACAAGCACAGGAGGGGAGAGAGAGAGAACGATGGCGGTGTCGACACGGCAAGGGAGGGAAAGAAGAGTATAGACCAACTCACGTCGTGATCGAAGCCCCAGCCGATCTGAGCGGGGAAGGAGCGAGTAAGGTCAGCTCGACAAGCTTACGAAGACAACGAATTGCGACGGGACCGAGCTGTATTCGACACCCACCACCGCCAAAACAATAGCGCCAAAGACGGAAAAGAGGCTACAGCACCCCGCTAGCATCCAAAGTGAGACGTGAGGAAGAGGGAAGGACGGAGCGATGTCAGCGTGATGGACAGACTGGCCATCATGACCGCTCGGATGCACCGGGGGGAGACATCGAGGCGACTCACCGAGGGGCGCCGACACGAGCGGGCGGGCGGCGGGCATGACTGCTGGTTGGAGTGATGGTCTGCTCCCTGCTTGCTCGTCCGACTGCGTGCTTGCTTGCCTGCGAAGTAGAGTGAGCGAGAATATGGGCAGCAAAGGGAGCAAGTCGGTGCTACCGGCTCGGCCGCGTCGGTTGCAGCGATGCTCTCGACTAACCTCGATCTCAACCACCACCGCGGCGGGCGCTGGCGCGTGACTGCTGCGGCAGGCGAGGTCCGCGGGCGTAGGCGGCATTGAGCGGCTGGAGGGGTTCATTAGCTGGGGCTCGACGGCCGCACCGCGCGCGCTTTCGTTCGTCGTCGGCGACGTTGAACCTGATCCAGGACATTAGAGCGGACGATCGCGAGCTCCTCCTTCTCCCTCTCCTCGTCGCTCAGGTCTCCCTTCGTCGTCTCCATCTCCTTCCCATCTCCCTTGCCCCTCTCTACCTCCCTGTCGCGCACCCTTCCCCCCAGCTCACCACCACCACCTCATACCGGCGAGCGAGGCGGCGTCCTCGTGCCCGATACCCCTCCCTGTCCCTTGTGCTTCTTCGGGGCCGTTCCTCCTCTTAGACCCAACAACACCACCTCGCTGGCTGGCTTGCGCTGCGGAGGGAAGGGAACGTCGAACGGACCGGCACCACCTCGCCCGGCCTAGCGCTGCGGCTCTCTTGTATTCTCTTCGTCTATACTCCTTTCCTCCGCTCTCGCTCGGACCCCCTGTGCGCGACGCATACAACCTTCCGGAGACATCACCAAGCGCGAACGTAGATTCGCTCCGCGAAGGATCGCGTCAAGATGAGCGGCAATATCAAGGTCGTCGTGCGGTGTAGGCCGCTGAATACGAGAGGTGAGCAGTGTCGACGCGGCGTCACCTCTTGTCCCGGCCGAGTCCTCCGAGCTCACCGTTGTCCTCTCTGCTCCTCCTCTCTCCGCCCTTCTCTGTTTTCGTCACCGCAATACGCCCCGCCCTCAGAGCTCACTCGCGGTGCCAAACCGCTGATTCGTATAGAAGGCAACCAGACCATCCTCGACCCTCCCGACCCGGACGGCACCGACAAAGCGGCGCACGCAAAGGCCACCGAGCGCAAGACCATGTCGTTCGCGTTCGATAAGAGCTACAACTCGTATGTCGACAAGTCCCATCCTGATTACGCCAGTCAGGAGATGGTGAGTCGGCGTGCCGTGGGCGCATCGGGCGGTCGGCGGTGTGTTGACGGCGTCTTACATTCACCCGTCTGCGCATGAAATACAGCTCTATAACGACCTAGGCGCCGAGCTGCTTCAGCACTCGTTCGAGGGCTTCAACACGTGTATTTTTGCTTGTGCGTGCATTTCCCTGAGTCCTCTTTCGCTGTGGACTGCTCGTAGACGGAGTTCTCGGCTCACTAGTCAGAGTTCACTTCTTCTGTGCAGATGGCCAAACGGGGTCAGGCAAATCCTACTCGATGATGGGCTACGGCGCGGACAAGGGCATCATCCCGCTGACTTGCGAGCAGCTGTTTGAGCAGATCAAAGAAAAGACCGGGAAGGACGCCAACCTGACTTGCAACGTCGAGGTCTCGTACATCGAGATCTACAACGAGAAGGTGCGAGATTTGCTCAATCCCAAGAACAAGGGCAATCTCAAAGTGCGAGAACACCCTAGCTTGGGACCGTACGTCGAGGACCTCAGCAAGCTCGCTGTGCAGAACTTCGAAGACATCGAACATCTCATGGACGAGGGTAATAAGGTCGGTCCGGACTTTTCGCCGTCGGGATTAGTTTCCTTGCACCGATCCCTTCGTTGCTTTTAACCCCGTTCATGATTGGCTTTTTGCTCCCACGTCGGCAGGCACGAACGGTCGCCTCTACCAACATGAACGCTACCTCGTCCCGTTCGCACGCTGTCTTCACCCTTGTGCTCACCCAGAAGCGCCGCGACGTCGAGACCAACTTGGAGACTGAGAAGGTGTCGCGCATTAGGTAAGGCGGTTTGCAATGTGCAAGCACGGAGGACGCCGAGCGGAGACTGACTGGCCTTTCATCCGTGCTCTCCTTCGCGTGCAGCTTGGTCGACTTGGCGGGTTCGGAGCGTGCCAACTCTACCGGTGCCACGGGCCAGCGGCTCAAGGAGGGTGCCAACATTAACAAGTCCCTCACCACCCTCGGAAAGGTCATTGCTGCTCTCGCTCACGCTAGCATGTCTGAGGCATCCGGCAAGGGCAAGAAAAAGGGAGCGCTCGACTTCGTACCATACCGTGATTCGGTGAGTAGACGAGCGGAATCGACGCGAGTGGACTTTGGCGTGATGGAGCTTGAGATCTATGGCTGACTGGTGTCCGTTCTCCCTCGCTTTCGTCGGGCAGATCCTGACCTGGCTCCTGAAGGACAGTTTGGGGGGCAACTCGAAGACGGCCATGATCGCCGCCATCTCGCCTGCCGATTACGACGAGACGCTCTCCACCCTCCGCTACGCCGACCAGGCCAAGAAGATTAAGAACAAGGCCGTGGTTAACGAGGATCCAAACGCCAAACTCATCCGTGAGCTCAAGGAGGAGCTCGAGATGCTCCGCACCAGAGTCGGGGGAGGTAGCGGAGGGATGGAGAACGAGAGCACTTGGGATCCAACGGTACCTCCAGAGAAGCAAGTGGTGCGGTACCAGACCAAGACAGGAGAGATTCGGACGGTGACCAAAGCAGAACTGCAGGAACAGTTGGAGCAGAGCGAGAAGATCATGGCGAGCTTAAACGAGAGCTGGGAGGAGAAGATGGTGAAAACACAGCTTATCCAGAAGGAGCGCGAGCATGCGCTCGAGGAGCTCGGTATCACCGTCGAGAAGAACCATGTTGGCGTTCACACGCCCAAGAAGGTGAGAGGCTCCTGTTTTCTTCGAATGTAGCACACTCCGGCTCGCTCATCCATTGTCGATCTCTGTTCTTGCAGCTGCCTCACTTGGTCAACCTGAACGAAGATCCTCTCATGTCCGAATGCTTGATCTACCAGATCAAGCCGGGGAAGACGGTGGTGGGCTCGTTAGAGGGGTCGCCGAACGCGCACATCCGGTTGTCCGGTTCGAACATTCTCTCGGAACACTGCTATTTTGAGAACGCCGACGGCGTCGTCACCATCCATGCGATGCCCGACAGCATGACGATGGTCAACGGCGTGCGAGTGTCCGTGGACAAGCCTAGAAGGCTCAAGTCGGGTTACCGCGTCATCATGGGCGACTTTCACATCTTCCGCTTCAACCATCCTGAGGAAGTGCGCAAGGCGAGGGACAAGGTCAGGTCGACGCTTGCCATGAGCACCAAGGCCGAGGACTTGAAAGGGCCGGGCACGCCGGGCACGCCCGCTCAGGATGGGCAGGCAGAGCAGACGGAGGCAGCGACGAGGCCGGATTCGCCCATCTCCACTGCTTCGGCGGCGGACGTGGACTGGACGTATGCCCGAAGGGAGCTTGCGCTTGCCAAGCTCAACGGTCAGGACGTCAACTTTGACAAGCTGAACGAGGAGGACCTGGATAAACTGTTCGACGACATCTCCCGTGCGAGGACTTCGCGTAAGGGCGGCTCGGGCAGACCGGAGAGCAGGATGAGCTACTTTGACGACGGGATGTCTGAGAGCACCAACTCTTACGCTCGACCGTTCTCGACGAGCACGGACGACACGGGCCTCTCGACGCTTCAGATGGGTAGTTCTGAGGCCTCCTTCGGCGACCCATTGCGCTCCAGTGGCGCCGGCACGCCTGCGGGTACCCTGAGCCATAAGGAGGCCGAGGACCTCAAGGCCAAGGTGAAGCAATACGAGGAACGCTTCAAGCGCATCGCCGGCGGAGTGCCCGGCAGCGTGGCCGAGCTGGAGGAAAAGACGGTATACACGGAGGAGCAGAGGAGGCTGATCGACTGGGTGCTCAGCAAATGGAGGACGCATACTAGAGTCGGAATGGCTGAGCAGGTCCTCAGTAACGCCGTGTTGATAAAGGAGGCGAACGTGATCAGCAAAGGTGAGCAAGCCTCCAACTTCAACCGATAATGCGCTCCGCATTAGGAGTTAGTGGTGCCGGTTCTCACTCTGACTCTTAACAACGTGTAGAGCTCAACAAGGGTACGACGTACCAATTTACCGTCGTGGAAGAGGGCCCGCTATCGAACCCCTCCTCGGCCCTCGAAGCCATCTCTGGCTTGACAGAGTTCGATGACGTCGCTGACCCCGCGCTGGCCAAATGCCCCAAACCGTGCATCGGCGTCAAGGTGATTGACAAGCGCAATACGACGCTTTACACCTGGTCCATCGACAAGCTGGAGCAACGACTTCAAAAGATGCGCAATCTCTACACGTTCATCGACCGCCCTGAATATTCGCGCCACTTCAACTGGGAAGACCCCTTTTACGAATCTCCTTCCCCTGGGTTCGTTTTCGTCGGCAACGCTCTCGTAACGCTTTCCCCGCTTGCTCGTCACATCACGACGAAGCACGTGGTGCCGATTCTCTCCCGGCACAACGGCGAAGCCATGGGATCTTGTCGCGTCGAGGTCAAGTTCGTCAGCCTGTCTTCGCCGGCCAAGGCCAACGGTAAGTTCACCAACGGGACCTCTTCACCCGCCTCGAGCGCCGACTGGCGACCTGAACTGCCTGAGGGACACAAGCTCGGCTTGTCCATCACCGTCGACTCTGTTACTGGCTTCACCCCGGATCGGTTCGCTTCCGTACACGCCCAGGTCCGCTTGTCGGCTCTGGCCGGCCCTACGATCGCGTCAGAGGACGTCTTCCCGTCGTCGCCGGTGGAGATCGAGAAGGGTGCCGCGCTGAGTGACCTCAAGCTCCGCCGCACGGTCTCGTTCGTCATCACTCCCGAGATCGCCGCTCACATTAAAACGGGCTTTGCGCCCATCGAGTTCTTCGCGCGTCTCAAGCCGCTCTACCTCGACCAGCTCGCCCAGTGGGACGAGTCGAGAGAGATGCCTAAAGGCAAGACGATGGCGAAAGGGCCGGCCGCGAACGGCCGCGCGGCCAACGGGCATGCGATAGTTTCCCCAAGTGCAGGGCGGCTATCCGAGGCTGAGCTGGTGACGGAGGAGAAGCACGACGTGTTGGCATTCGTCCAGATCTGCGAGCTCAACGAGAAGGGAGAGTACGCACCCGTGAATGTGCTCGCCCAGAACGCCCTCGATCCGGGCTCCTTCTGGCTCCGACAGGGCCTTCAGCGCAAGGTTGTTCTCAAGTTGTCCCACAGCTCGGGGCGCCAGTTCCCTTGGATACGCGTCCGGAAGGTGGAGCTTGGAAACGTGCGTCTCTTGGATCCCAAGGGACGGATACATGATTCGACCTTGCACGACCCCGTGCAGCTGCAAGTTCCGAACCGGCAACAGGTTATCGATTTCGCAAACGACGGCACGAGCACGCTGGACTTGTGGGCGTGGTGGGACAGCAGCATACACGACTCGATCTTCCTTAACCGGACCACGACTTCGAACCACCGGGTCCTTCTACAGATGACGTGGCAGGTCGAAGTAGAGACGTGCGCCGAGCCTGTGACGTTCCACATGGACCTCGCGCTGACCATCCATTCGCGCGATTCGAGGCCACCCAACAAGCTCGTTGCGCTCATGACCTCGAGTCGCACGCTCAGCAAGACGAGCGCGCTGTTCAGCGTGCGCCTCTCGCCGCCGTTGACGAAGCGCACCAAGGAACTCTGGCGGCTCGACACGGGCTCCAAATACGTGCGAGGAGAGGAGGCCCTGGGAGTGTGGAAGCCGAGAGGTGTTTCTCTCGTGCAGGATCACGCGCAGCTCGTACGTCGTGAACAGAAACTGGCAGAGGTTGAGGGCGTGAAGGCTATCCTCAAGGTCATTAATCCGGCGTCACCGAGCAGGAAGCCGGAGAGGGAAGAACGGGACGACGAGGAAATACTAAAGAAGGCCATTGCACTCTGGCAGCGGAGCGTGGCGGATGCCAAGCAGGTGGGTGACGCTGCTCGGGCATGTGTCCATCCTTTCTCTCGCAGACGATGACGTCGATATCACCTTTGCCCACTTGACGTTGCTTTCTTCCAGATCCAGCTGAGCCAAGAACCGATAGACGAAGCCAGTCCAGCACCGATACCCGCCGCGACCTCTGCGGCGCCCAGTGCCGGTCCGGCAAAATTCACCTCGGAAGTGAAGATAATACCCCGCACGTGAGCGTCAAAGGGGGCCTGGGTTGAAAGAGGCGTGTCCGCGTGTGGCTGACCGTTTCTTGGGGCGTCTTTTCTTCAACTACAGCGACAATGTCGCTAAGAAGGGCTGGTTGTCGATGCCGATAGAACCGTTCAGCGACCGTTGGATGCGACGGTGGTTCGTGCTGCGACGGTGAGTTGGTTGTTCTTTCTATCCTCGAACGGCCACCGTCTCACGTTTTGTCGTGTCATTTGTGTCATGCTCTTCCTTGTTGCAGGCCGTATCTCTACGTGTACGAGTCTTCCAGTGAGGTCGAAGAGGTCACGGCGATGAACCTGAGCGCTGTCAGGGTGGAGCACAACCCGGCCGTCGAAGACATGCTCGGCGTGAGTTGGCGTGTGGTTAGCGTCGCGGCGCCCTAAAGCGGCAAAGGACTCACGTTTGCTCTCTTCCGTCCTGTGCTGCAGCGCAACCACGTCTTTTGCCTCTACACGCACAACAACTCGTACTTTATCCAGGCGCCCAGCCAGAAGGAGCGCGAGGCGTGGCAGAACTGCATTGCTGCCTTTGTTCGAGCGTGACGTGATCCTGTCCGACCTCGCTTCCGACGTCGAATGTCTCCGGCACGTCTCCGACGTGCATAATCGCCGCACACCTTCCGCGCCGCCTTGGGTCTTTTCCGCTCCCTGGCTCCACTGGTTTCGTCATTCCAATTCCAAGAACGCCCGACTTTTTGCATCTTCGATACTGACACCGCATTGCGCGTCAATGAACATACCCACGGCTAAGATTCGCCTTTTGGCCGCTACGCTCCCCTCATTCGACGCCGCTCGTCTTTCTGCCCTCCGCCCTTGTTTCTGCCTTTCTCTCCCCTTCCGTCTCCGTCGGTTTGCCCCGCGTCATTCCGCCCGCCCGTCTACCGTTCGTTGTATGACTACCCCACTCCCTTTTTTTTTCCACTTATTTCCATCCCCGCCGTCGGGTCCCGTCCGGTTGGGGTCTGCCTTGAGCACTCGCTTCGCTCTCGGACACCACCACATAACATACATACATAGCACACAAAGCGACGACGCTCCTTCGCTGACACTTCTCCTCGGGTCTGGTTCTGGTTCTGCTCCTTGCGCGTCGCGTCGCGTCGCGCACGACCTAGTCACTCTCTCTTCCTCCCTCCCTCCCACCTTGACGGATGAATCAATCTCATATAGCCTTACGGTCGGTCTGTCATCGTTTGCGGCCGAGGCGTGCGATGCCATGGTGTCGTTGTCGCCGTCGGCCCGAAAATGCCGAAGGATGGAGCCGTGCTCGCAATGTCCCGCATACATATCCGCATATGTCCGCCTCCGCCGCCTCCACCTCTACGCTTAGCCTAAAGTCTCTTGACGCTTAACCCCGTGTCTCATCAGCAATTCACGCCCCATCTGCTCATCCTTCTTGCTTCCGGATTTCGTACGCCCAAGTCCAAGTCCGCGATCCCACCTCCTCCGCAATGCAATCGCTGTGATGTGCTGTCTCTTGGCACCGACATCGCCGTCCTGCCTAGCGCGGCCTCCGAGCGCGGCCTCCCGACCGGCGACCGGCGATGCGATGCATCGCTTGCATTGTCGGGCTCGCCCTGCACGACGCCATCCATCCATAGTCATAGTCATCCGCGCTTACTGTACCGCCGAGATAGGGCCGATGGCCGATGGCCGATAGAGAGCAGCCACGTGCAGGCACCGCGCTCCCTTTTCGCTCCCCTCATTCGGCCTTACGGCCACGGAGGCACTTTCTTTTTCTCTTTTTTTTCTTGTTTTTTTTTTTTTTTCCGGACGGGCGGCCCGGCTCGCGCTTCTTTCTGTCTTTCTTTCGTTGCGCCAAGGCAAGACAAGACGAGCGGGCGTGGAAAGATAGATAGCGTGGTGGGCTCGATTCGCCCTACATACAGTAGCGTAGCACCGCTGCCGCCATCGTCGGGCCGAGGACGCAGGCCGGCGTTGGCGTCCGTCGAGTCAAACCGAACGCTGCTTGGTTAAATAGGATGGATGTCGTTTCTCACCGGTCCATCTGTCTTCCTCCTCCACCTCCACCTCTCCATCGCGGTGGCTCTCCTCCCTCCTTGCGGCTCCCGCAACCGCAACCGGACGTTGTCCCTCTCGTCCTTTTTCGCTCACCGCTGCTGCTTCGAGTGCTCACTTTGCCGCGTGCAGTCCAGTCCAGTGCAACCGACCTCGAGCCGCTTGGCCCATTTATAAACAAGGCCGCCGCCCCCCCCGGAAAATTCCCTGGAGACGAGGAATTGACCCCTTTTCCTCCTTCCTAGACCCCATTTCCCCTTCTCCTTTCGCTCGAAGCATCCAATCAACGCCACCGCCAATGTCCAACGACGGCCTTCATCGCACGGCCTCCAACCTCTCCGCCGTCTCCCTCCAGCTCGCACAGGCCGCTGCCCTCGCCGCGCCTGTCTCGCGCGTCTTGACCGGCGACCGCGACCCGGGGGCGTACAATGCCGACCGCGAGAGGAGCAAGGTCGTCGCGCCACCGAAGACGGGCGCGAGCGGGAAATCGTCGGCGTTTAACGAAGATGGCAAGGAGACTCTGAACGACGTCGAGGGGGACAAGAAAGGGGAGAGGGACGGGGAAGACCTCGAGAAGGCCAGGCCGTCCGACGACGGCGGCAGGCCCGGCGACGACGGCGACGACGACGACCCAAACCTCGTCACTTGGGATGGACCCGATGACCCGGCCAACCCCAGAAACTGGCCATCGAGGAAAAAGTGGATCGCAACGGGAATCGTCGCTGGATACACGTTCATCAGGTGAGTTTGCGCCGCCGAGCTTAGGCTCGCTCACCACGGCTTTACACTCTCGACGACGCTTACGTCTTTACCTGGACCGTTGGACCGTTGGCGCTGCTCAGGCCGGTGTGGCCAGCCAGCCGCAAGAAGAAAGCCATCACACGCGCGTTCGCTTGCTGACGCCCTCGCACCTCTACTACATCTCCCGTCCCCGTCCCTTATTGCTCTCTCTAGTCCCCTCGGTTCTTCCATCATGGCCCCCGCCTTGCCAGAGATAGCCATGAAGTTTGGTGTGACGAATTCGACCGTCGTCGCGCTCATGCTCAGCATCTTCTTGCTCGCTTACGCCGTCGGCCCGCTTGTGCTTGGGTGAGCGTTTGGGAGTCTGGGAGGTGCGGCTGACTGACGAACGGACACTGAGACGGCTGACTGTCCCCTATTACCTCTGCCTCGCAGGCCTCTGAGCGAACTTTACGGTCGTACTTGGGTACTTCACTACAGCAACCTCTTCTACCTCGCGTTCAATCTCGGCTGTGCATGGGCAGTGAGTGTCCGTTTTCAGTTTTCTAAGCTTGCCCATATCTCTTCCCTCAACCTTGGCCATCCTCTCCGTCCTCCATTTCACTCCATTCAACAAGCCAAACACGGCAGCCATGATTCTGTGTCGCTTCTTCGCCGGCCTCGGCGCCTCGGCGCCGTTGGCTGTCGGTGGAGGAACGATCGGAGATCTCTTCGAGCCAAGGGAGCGAGCAAAGGCCATGGCCACTTACTCTTTTGGACCGCTTGTAGGACCCGTTCTCGGTAAGCGAGCCGCGCTAACGTCCTTCCGAAACCTTCACTTGGACTGATTCTCGCCGGCTTTGGCTCTGGCTCTTACCCGTCCCTCAAGGACCTATCGCTGGCGGCTTCATCGCTCAATACGCCGGCTATCGTTGGTTGTTTTGGGTCCTGTGAGTCTCTCTAGTTCATCCCACAACCCGTCCCGCCGTCTCGTCGTCCTGCCTCCCTCGGCCCAAGCTCACAACCTTGCACCTTGCTTTACAACCTGGACGCTCAGGGCGATGGCCTGCGGCGCATTCGCCGTCGTCGGCATCATCTTCCTCCGCGAGACGTACGCGCCCATCCTCCTCGCCCGAAAAGCCGCTCATTTGCGCCACTCTACGGGCAACCAAGCGCTCCGGACAGCCGAGGAGATGGGCCGCGGCGAGGGAACGAAGAGCGCCAGCCATGTTTTGTGGCTCAACTTGACCAGACCGCTGGCTCTCCTCGTCCTCAGCCCCATCTGTCTTGTGCTCAGCTTGTACATGGCTTTCCTCTACGGCATTCTCTACTTGCTCTTCGTCTCCTTCCCAGACCTCTTCACCATCACTTACGGCTGGAGCGTCGGCGTGAGCGGATTGGCGTACCTTGGCCCCGGCTTGGGAAGCTTGTTCGCTACCGTCGCTGGAGGCTTGCTGATGGACGCCATTTATCGCCGCTTGAGTGCCAAGAATGGCGGCGTGGGGACGCCGGAGATGAGAATTCCGGTGCTCAGCCTGGGTGTGAGTGTCAAGTTCGGTGCGGTGCGGTGCGGTCCGGGGGGCCGTGGTTCAGAGGCTGATCTACCTCGCCGGTCACTGATTTCGTTCTTGGCGTTATTTCTCTTCGCCCCTATAGGCCGTCCTCGTTCCCGTCGGCCTTTTCTGGTATGGCTGGAGCGCACAAGCACACATTCATTGGGTCATGCCCATCATCGGCGCCGGCATATTCTCCTTTGGAATGTGAGTCGGCGGCCCTCCCTCCCTCGCATTCGTTCGTGTTCGTCTGGTCGAAGTGTCGCCCTTCCCGCTGGCGCGCTCTCAGAAAAGACTGACGAAGGTCGTCGTCCCTTCACCCGCCCTGTTCCATTCGTGTGCACCAGGATGAACTCATTCCTCGGCGTATCCCTATACCTCGTGAGTTAGTTGGACGAGACATCGTTTATCCCCACTTTTCAACTTGACTCATCCAAATCCACTCCTCCTCCGCCTCGCCTCCAGGTCGATGCCTTCAAATATGCCGCCTCAGCGACAGCAGCCGCGACGGTCCTTCGCTCCCTCTTCGGCTTCGCCTTGCCTCTGTGCGGCGAGCAGATGTTCCGAGCGCTCACGATCGGCGGCGGCAACTCGCTGCTGGCCGGCATCGCCATCATCATTGGCGTTCCCTTCCCCATCTTGATCTATTTCCATGGCGCCAAGATGAGGGCTAAGAGTGATGTGAACCGGTGAAGGGGAAGGGGAAGGAAAGGGACGTCGAGCAAGTTCCGTCGCTTCAGTCCGGGCCACATGCGTTGCGACCAAGCATTCGGTCGGTCGACCAGCACGGCGGAGGGGGATGGAGCTGGAGCTGGAGCTGGAGCTGTAGCTGGAGCTGTAATGTGCAAGGCGACCCGGTCGGCCGGGGTTCCGTCATCTCTCAGGGGTATTCAAGGGCATTCAACAGGCATTTCACAGGCATTTCGCTAGGATAACCTTCGATCACTGTCGTTACACGATATATATCACTCTCGTTTTCGTCCAACACTGACTGGGCCTTGCAACTCGACTGAGCTTAGACCGGCTGTGGAGGAGTGAGTGCACGCGCGAGGGCATGATCAGGGCAGGGCGCCTCCCGGAGTCCTAGTTAGTGGGCGCTCGAAAACGTCCTTTCTTCCAACGTTCGACTCGCAAAATACGAGACAGAAACAGAGGCGTATGCTGTTGGAAACCTCGGTAACCGGTGGCGTTTTGGTAGTTCGTTACAACAATAAAAAGTCCATAGTCTATACAATCGCACACTTCCGCTCCATTCCAAGCCCCAAGCCGCCAGCATGACGGCGGTATGATGTCCATTCTGGCCGGCGGACAGCAGGGTAGTCTAGATCATCAGGCGCCGTTAGAGGCCGGAGGTGACTCCTCCATGCGCGGGCGCTTGCCAAAGCCGCCGGTGGAGCCAAAGCCTCCTCCGCCGCGAGTCGTCTCGGAGAGGGACTGGTGATACGAAGAGGTCGGGAGGAAGGAAAAGGAGCAAATGGGCCGGATGAGCGTTCGTGAATTTGGACGGACGGCCGGTCGAGTCGAGCCGATGACTACGTGAAGGAAGGGATGAAGGGCATGTACTCGCCTCCACTTCGGTCACCTCTGGTGTGACAATACGCTCGAGGATGAGCTGGGCGATCCGGTCGCCTTCCTTGACTGCGTAAACGGGAAATCAGTGTACCTTCAGTTTCGTCGTTGACGGACGCCGCCTACGCTCCGTGGACCGGTTGGAAGGCTCCTGGCTAGACATTCCCGCGCGCCCCTGCACTCACTCTCAAAGTCGACGTCGGACAGGTTGAACAGCAGGACATGCACCTTCCCCCGGTAGTCCGCGTCGATCACGCCAGCGCCCGTGTCAATCATATGCTTTGCGGCTAACAGAGAGAGAGAAGAAAGGGCGATACGGTGCGCGCGTGAGGAAAGGAGGTTCAGAACAGGGCCGAGCCGCGGGGGGGATTCGACACCGCCGTGCGACCAGCACTCACCCAAGCCACTCCTTGGAGCGATCCGCCCATAGGTGCCCTCGGGGACGGCAATGGAGAGGTCGGTGTTGACGAGAGCTTTGCCTCGCGCTGGGATCGTCTTGTCTTCGGCGCTGCAGACGGTGTGGCGGGAACGGAAAACGATCGGTCGCAGTCAGGACAGGGAGCTCAGCTGGACTAAGGTGAGCGCGCAAGTCTTTCATAAGGACTGACCTTGCCAAATCATAGCCAGCCGCAAGATCGCTTCCCCTCTTGGGCAGCCTCGCCTTATCGGAGTGCCTCTGGACGAGGAAGGTAGACTGTGGAGGGGCCACGATGGCGCTCCTCTTCTCCGGCACGGCGTGCGCGGCTCCGTTGGCCTGGGTGGAGCTGGCGGGAGAGATAGAAGAGGTTGTCATGACGTACTTGTTAGCTGTTGGCTGTTGGTTGCTTGGCGTGACTAGAGAAGTGGTGATGGGTGGAGTTATGGAAGAAGAAGAACAAGAACGAGTCGTCCATGCATCCATCCATCCATCCATCTACTCGCCTCGTTCGTACGCGTCGGAGCCAGCCACGACGCGTCACGCGTAAATTGACGTCGCCAGCTCCGCCGCCATCTCCGTCTCCTCCGGCTCGGACGAGGACAGGATGCGATGGAAACCGGCTCGCATAGTCATCCTTTGCAGTCGAAGTCGAAAGTCCTCCTATAAAGTGAAGGGTGGCATGTAACCAACATGGGCCGGACTCTAGGCGGAAGAGCACGGAAGGGTGCGGAGCGGATAAGAGAATGAAGGCGATAGGAGGAGAGGAGAAACGGTAGGGAACAGAAAGATTGGACAAGAATCCCGCCTGGGACGTTCACTCCCCGTGTGGAGGGCGACGTGGAGCAGCACGCCCAGACTTGGCATCATCGCAGTCGTCGTCTGCGCCATCGTTGTCGTCAACGTCGTTAGACGCTCTCACCGCTTGAGAGGCGGGAAACGGGCAGTCGAGAAACGACGGACATGTGCGCATCATGCGAGGGCGAAGACGATCGGCCTTCGTTCTTGCCGACCCCGGACGCATGACGGCGCAGACGTGACCTTACCTACGACGGAACAGAGAACGTGTCGCCTCTCGGCGGTCATTATCAAATTCGAGACACAGGTCGACATCGCAGGTCCAGACGAGTGGGCTCAATCGAAGAAGAAAAAACTGAATGGATTACTTGCGACGAGAACGAAAGAACGGACCGATGGGAGGGGTTGGAAACAAACTGAACCGACGGACGGAACGGATTGCTGTACGTAAGGAGCATAGTACGGGTCACACACGGAACGTGGTATGCATATGAATCGAGAGCGTTTGCTTCTTACTGCGTCTCCGCCGTTTCCTTCCTTCGAGACTGCTTGCTGACAAACGATCGGTAACTGCGTGCCGACGTGCTGATGCGCTGCTCTCCAAAGAAAGACCGGGCCTTCTCCCCTGTCTACGACTAACCGCCCACGACCGCCCACCTCCCTAGACGCCATCTCGTGCCGAAAACGCACTTAGGATTGCGCGGAAGGAAGGAGGCGAACGCGCGCGTACGTCCCACCGGCCTGTTTTGCAAAGCCGGCGAAGGGGGCGAGCGCGAGACGGCGGCGTCTCCCCAGCCGCCACCTGCGCCCTCGCCTTGACACGCGCCGAGCTCAGCCGGTCCTGAACACCAAGTGCAAGCCGGAATCTGTCTCGACGATGCCGCTCATCTGGCCCTTCTCCAACGCGTAGGCAGCCTCCTCAAAGGGCTTCTGCATCTGGCCTTTGCCGAACCAGCCCAGGTCGCCGCCGCGAGACGCGGAGGAGCAATCCGACTCGGTCTTGGCGAGTTTGGCGAAGTCGGACGAGAGCAAATCGACGGAGATGGAATTGAGGTGGGACTGGTGGGAGCGGAGGATGGACATTGCTTCGGATTTGGAGCGCGTGATCGTTTTCTGTTCAGGCGACGGGATTTTTCCAACATGGCGGCAGGCGTGAGCGTCGTCGCTGGAGAAGCGGCACAGAGCGACGAACGTGTCGCGTGCTGCGGGGAAAGCGAGTACGCAAGCAGCCATGCACACGACAAACGGGCGGTCCACTCACCTCCTTCCAGCTGCTGGGCCTGCGGCTGCCCTCGTGCTTCACCAGCAGATGGCTCGCTCTGATCTGTCCTTCCTTGCCTCCTCCGCCGGCTCCTGCACCGCCCGCGCTGGCGCTGGCGCCGGCGTTGTAAGCGAGACGGGCGTACTGCTCGTAGCCTGGCAGCTTGCGAATGTCGTCGTCGGAGAGACCTGGGGGAGCGTCCCAGCGCGACTCGTTGGTGGAGGCGCGGTAGAAGTAGGGGACCCTGCGCGTGTTGGAGAAGCGAACCTCCCAGTCGGACTAAAAGAAAAGAAGCGGGCGGGTCGGCTTGCGGTGGTGGGGTGAGGGAGTGAGAGGAGTAGAGGGGCGGTGCTCACCATGCTGAACGACGTCGTTCTCTTGCTCTCGTTCCAGCCGCTTGAACTTGATTGTCGCTTCGGCGCGATATCTAAGCAGATAAAGAAGCCGTCTTGGCCGGACGAGAAAGCAAGGAAGAGAGACGGTCTGGTTCACTCGTCCGTCGTGCGATCACGAAACAAACAAACAGCCCCTCTCTCTACCCGTTCGTTCAACCTGACGCGGAGCCGTCCCCTACCCCACCGCCACTCATGTGGGCACGTGATAGATCTCTGCACGTGCTAGACGCGTCTGTATGGCGGCACGTGATCTCGAGCCCATTGTCCAACCGCTAGGGCCATCCCGCTGGGGCTATACGTCCGACTACAGCGAGCTCGGCGGGCGGGAATGAGGAGGAAGGAGGGCGGGACGAAGAAGGACGATGACCAAGGAGTGTGTGTGCTCGAGTTGAGGAATGGATATGCTTGAGTTCACGACTGGGCTCGGCTTGGCGTACCTCGTGTCGTCTTCCTCCTCCAGCCCAGGCAGCATGGTCGCCTCCCTGCCATGATCCTTGGCGCTCGCGACGGGCGACGGGCTGTGGGGCTGTCGAGGTCAACAACGTCTTTCTCTCTCTCTCCCTCTCCCTCCATCTTGACTCCTCGCCTGACCCACATCGAGTGTCAATCAACGAACAGATCCCACTCCTTCCACAGACCTTCAAAAAAACATGGCCAGCTCCACTCCCTTGCCCCCCGTGTACCCCGCGGCCGTAGGAGGCGGCGCGGGAGGCAACAAGGTCCTGTCCGGCAGCAAGGGCGCGCCGAAACACACGGACACGCAGATGATGGTCGTCTCCACCGACGAGTTGCCCGGTGCGTCGCCCGTCCGTCCGACCCGGTGACCCGCTCGGGTTCGCTCAGTAGGACGTCGAGAGTTTCCTGGCCCCCGCGCGGACGTGGGCTCGAGTTGGGCGCCTTGGCGGCCACGAACAAAGAAGCTGACTCGTTCCTTTACCACTTCTCGACGTCCATTTTAACACACTTGCGCTCTCGCTCGCACACGTCCCCCTCTCCAACCCAAGGCTACAACTGCGAGGCGCTCGGTCACGTCTTCGGGCTGACCGTCCGGTCACGCAACGTGTTCGCCAACATTGGTGCCGGGCTCAAGTCGGTCATCGGGGGCGAGCTGGGCGCGCTGACGAAGAACATGGAGAAGAGCAGGGAGGTGGCGATGGATAGGATGATCGGCATGGCCTTGGCGAGGGGGGCGAATGCGGTGAGCGTCCGTCAGTGGGCTGGCTGGGGCTGGTTGGAGAGGCAAGAGTGGTACGCTTGCGGGGGCACAAGCATGCGCGAGCTGGCTGAACTTACCACCTCCCTCCCCTCTCTTTTGCCTTGGCGCCCCACCCTTCCCTTCCCTACCCTTCTTTTCCCTTATCTGTGCGCAGATCGTCGGCTTCCGCTTCGACTCGACCGCGGCCGGCGCGGAAGTGAACGAGGTGTGCGCTTACGGCACCGCCGTCAAGGCCGTCCCGAAGTGAGTGAGTGAGTGAGGGAGGGATGTCCTTGGGCCATCGCTCCGTCGAACGGGCATAACAATGTAGCGAGGCGTGGCGTAACGTAGCGTCGCGTAGCACCGTTTCCGTCTGTGTGTATGTACCCCGTGCCTTTTTTTTTTCATTTTCATGACGGACTTCGAGAAAGAAGGAAGGAAGGAATGAGACCCGTCCGTTCCGTCCAGCCGGGTTTCCCTAGGTCACGTCCGTCGATGAAGTAAAAAGTAAAAAGTAAAAAAAGTGAGCCACGACGTATACCCACACGCGCCTCGTTCTGCTCTCTGAACTCTCGATCGATCGATCGATCGATCGACGCTCGCTCGCTCGCCCCTTGGACGGGATCGGGAAAGAAAAAGAAGAAAAAGACGAGAGAATTGCGAAAAGAGGATGGGCCATGTCATGTCATGTCGTGTCGGGAGCGACGACGGCCGGCGTGTGTATTGCATGTGGACGCGGGTAGGTATAAGCGCTCGAGAGATGGGTACAGGTGGGACGATGGGTGCGCTCATGTGCTCATCATATGCCTCGCTCGCCCCCACCCCCGCCCCCGTTTAGGCCAGGGAGACGGTCAGCAGAGCGACGCGGCCGTCGATGGAGATGTTGTGGTTGACTGCGCGAAGGGATGAGGAGGATGATGAATGAGCGATCGGGCTTTCTCTGAAAACGCCTACCCCATTCATTGGAGGAGGAGGACGATGGATAGGGAGGAGGAGACGCTCACTGCCGTTGGAACCGGGCTGGAGCAAGCCAGAGACGTAGGTAGCGGTAGCGTTGTACTTCTGCCCGCTCGGTCCGGTGGTACCTTGGACGGCCGTGTTGACGATAGCGTCCCGACCCTTGTCGTAGCCGTCCGGCTCGATGGTGTGCGCCTGCGTCACGTTCTCCTCGATCGATGCCGCGAGGAACCAGGCGCCCGAGTTGGCGTTTCCTCCGTTCTGCTGCCAGATCCGGAAGTGGCTGTCGCGCGGGGGAAGGGAGCGAGGGTGCGATGTCAGGACCGGCGGGGTTTTCTGGGGGCCGAGAAAGGGGCCCACTCACTTTCCGCCGATCAAGCTCTCGAGGCAGCTTCCGGTGGACCCGCTGATGTGGTACCCTGACGAAGCCAAACAAAGAAGAAAAAAAATCAGCGTCGCCTATCCGTGGCGGAGGAGGCGACGGATGTGCCTCTCACCCTCGCGGACTTCCTTGGTCTGGTTCTTCGGACCGTTTCCGTCGCCTGTTCGGTGCATGTGTGAGGAGAGGAGGGGAGGGGCGGTGAGTGAGCGAGAGCAACGGTCGATCTGGAGACCCGGCCCAGCTGGGCTCGGAGGTAACCACGTCTATTCATTATTCACCGAGGTTGGCCATCATAGGCCCGCCGGAGTGGAGGTTAAAGCACTCCATGTCAAAGTCGAGAGACTCGTAGTAGTCCTGGAAGCCGTCGGTGCTGTGTACGTGGAAAGAGGCGTCAAGGAGAGCTCGCTCGACGTCACGGCACGGCACGGCCGAGCAAGACGAGCAAGACGGGGAAGAGGAGACGGACGACTCACGTCAAGACTTTCGGGTCGGACTGAATGAATGACCGAGTGACCGAGAGGGAAGTGGGAGGGACGCGTCAACGCCGATCCGTACGTACGACACTGACGCTGGTCGTCTCTCTCACCTTTCCGGAAATGATCACGTTGAGCGGCTCCCCGTCAGCAGTGCCCGAGAAGGTGCCGAGCATGGATCCGCCGCTGGCGAGCGGGGAGTAGTAGTCCACGGTGGCGCGCCTCTGGACGGCGGGCGCGCGTTGGCTGTTTGGGAGGGGGGCGGCGGAGGCGCCGGAGAGGGCGAGGGCGAGGGTGAGGAGAGAGGGGAGGGAGGGCATCATGATCGTGAGGGTGAGGGTGAGCGTGAGCGAGAGAAGGTCGTTAGGGGGGCGTCGCGGGAAGGAGGGTCGGGGAAGGAGGAGAGACGAGGCTGTCGGTCGTACGGCTCGACGAGTCGGCAGGGTCTTTATGCGCGGGCAGGATGATGGAGAGGAAAGGGAGGGGCTGGCGAAAAGGACGAGGACGAGGATGGGACGCCGTGGGCCGAGGAGCGCTTGGGACGTCCCACGACTCAACTCGACTCGAGTCGACTCGATTCCACTCCACTCCACCCATGCTAAAGGAAAGACGAGCGGCCGACAACAACGGCTGTCAAGCACGTTCGTTGGTTGCGCAACGTCGATCACGGCCTAGTCCGTAAGATAGCTCCCTTCGGTCCATCGGCCGGGCCGATCGAGGGAGCGGAGATGGAGCCAGCCAGCCAGCCAGGCTCCGTGCGGTGCGGTGCGGTTGCGCGCGCTGGAGGGTCATCAGGTCAGGTGGTGTGGTGGAGAGGGGCGCGGGCGAAGGTGTAGTGTGGAGGATGGTAAAGTAGAGTAAAGCAACGGCTGTCTGTCGGGTTAGCGAGATGACTATCGACCGGAGTGAGATAATGGAGGCAGGTGATAACGGAGAGAATGGGTTGATGCAATGCAAGTCCAAGGCCGACGGAGCCCCCGGCCGGCGGCAACGTTGTTGTCTTGTCTGTTGTCTGTCCATTTGCCCGTCTATCCGTCCGTCCGTCCATCTGTCCCATCTATTCTCTCGCTCGCTCTTGGCGCTCGCCGTCGTCTACGGTTCCGCACATGCCCCTCCGGGTCGGTCGGTCGGTCAGGTTTGCGAGGAGGGGAGGTGCGCTAGGCAACGGACGGCGTGGGCTACACGATGCGACGCGACTCGACGCGACACACCTTGTATCCATCCATCCCTCGGTCAGAGGCACGGTTGGGACGTTGTGAGCGGCGGGCGTCTATACATACAGTACATGTAGCGAGTGGCGAGCGAAGGGCGGGCTGGCTAGCTGGCTAGCTCGCTGGCAGCAGGCAGGCAGGCAGGCTGGCTGGCTCACGTGCGGGGGATGCCAAGGCGCTGGCTTGGCTGGTCCGAGTCGACTCGAGATTCGATCCGATCCGCCTTGCCTTGCCTTTGCCTTGCCCTGCCCTGCCTTCGCCCCGCCCCGCCTGCCCGCTCTCTCGCTCTCTCGCGACTCGCTCGGACGGAGACGATCGACCGACGGCTGGTCGCTCCCGGCGGCGAGGCGAGGCGACGTTACGTTACGTATCGAGAGAGCGAGCGCTGCGCCGGGAGCGCGCGTCCGAAAGAAAAGCGCAGCGGGTGGGGTGGGGTGGGGCGGGGAGGGCGGCCGGTATATATGGAGGGAGGCCTCCCGAGGACCCGGGTCGACGACGACGACGACGACGACGCCCCTGTCCCGTGCGGTCGTCGGTCGGTCGACGTCAGAAGGGGGGACGGAGGACACGAAGGGCGTGCCGGTCGCGACGGAGCAGACCGGACGGACGGACGGTGGCCGTCGTTCGTCTATCTGTCTATCCGTCCGTCCGTTCTTTCGTCGTTCCTATGTCGCACTCGTCCGTCCTCACCCGCCCGTCCAGCCTCCATCCATCCATCCGTCCATCCTTCGTCCGACCGTCCGACGCCCGTCTTAAATTTAGCAGCAGCAGCGGCCGGTCGGTCGATCGATCGATTCCTGCGACGACGGTGGGTTCATCCGCTGGTGGAATTCGAGCGGGCGGTGGTGAGAATAGCACGGCGCCCGTGCTTTATGGCGACTGGCTGGCTCGCCCACGGACCGCACGTTGTTGGGCGTTGTTGGGACGACGAACGGAGTGGGCGTCGGCGGGCGGCGGTTGTGCGAGTGCGCGTGGGAAGGCGGCGCACGTGGGCGGGGAGGATAGGATAGGAATAGCAGCGGCGGGCGAGCCAAGTCAAAGTCAGGGCAGCGGCGCATTGCAGCGCATCATCATCATCATCATATTATAATTATTATCATTGTCTTTGTTTGATTTTCTTTTTTTTGCTTGCTTTCTTTTCCTTGCTTGCTTGCTTACTTCCCTTTCCTTCCCTTCCCGCTCATGCGCGAGGTCGCTCCCAAATTCGTATCTTCCAAGGCAGCACAGCACAACCGCAAGGCAGACGCCCCGGCTCCGTCTCGCTCGCCCTTGCCCGACACATCCACCGCCGCCCGCCAATGAGAAACCGCCGCCGCCGCCGCCGCCGCCGCCGTCACTGTCGCACCACCGCCCGCCCGGCGCATCACCTCGCTGCCCCCGCAAGCCGTGCCAGGCCCAGGCCAGGACAGGCCGGCCAGCCACTCGGCCCACGTAGCTTTCCTATTTCTTATTCCTTCTTCCTTCCTTCTTGCGCCATTGCGGGCCTCGCCTCGCTCCCTCGCTGGAGGCCGAGACCAGACGAACCGATCAGACGGACGACAGAAATTCGCACAGAAATATACAACACAACACAGACACCCACGCACGTTTCCTCTTCCTCGCTCACATTTAGTCACCTCTTCTCTTCTCTTCTCTTCCCTTCCTCCGCCCCGCAGGCGCTAGTAGACCAGACCGTGTCTAGTAACTAGTAACTAGGCCTCCTCATCCGTCGTCTTCTTCCCACTCCTACTTCTCACCAGCACCACCCCCCTCCTCCTCCTCCTCCTCCTCCCTCCTTCCCTCTCGCCTCCGCCCCGCAACCGCTTGCTCGGTCATATCCACCGCCTCCCCTCTCCGGTGGCCACTGGTTGGCATTTCGCATTTCCGACGTCGCCTCGCCTCGCCTCGCCTCGGACCAACACCAGCCCTCTCCCTACCACCACCCTCCTTTCCCGTCCCTCGACAGGACGACATACATACATCTCCCCCCCGCAGCATAGACCGACCGCTCGCTACGCTACGACTCCCCGCTCCGCCGCCGCCTTCAACCTCCCACCCACTTTTTCTCACCGACGAACCACGACCAGACGAAGACGAAGACCCACACCAACACAAAAGATAAAGATAGAGACGACGACGGCACCGCGACGACCACCACGGCACCACCACGACGACTATGCGACTCGGACAGACGATGCGGCTCGGTTGGGCCCTCCGTCGTCCCATGCGGCCCTCCGGCGCATCCACCTACTCCACCCGCTGGCTCGCCTGGCTCCTCCAGCGCGCCACCTTCATGACCCACCTCGGCTGCCTCTTCCTCGCCGCCCTCGGACCCGTCTTCGAGCCACGACTGGTCTTCCTCATCATCGTCGGCGTCCACATCGCCTTTGCTTGCTGTCAGGTTCGCACCGCTTACGGTATGTGGGCTTGCTGGAACGGCGTACGTGCCTATGCGGCTCGGGATTGGAGGCTCTATTGGAGTCAGCGCAAGGAAGACCTTCAACGCCAGCGCAAGGCCGCTCATGTGCTTGACCTACACCGAGTCGAGCATATCATCCTCGTTCCTGCTTACAAGGAAGAGAGCCACACGCTGAGAGAGGTGAGTCCTTGCCACAGCGACGGTGCTCCCGAATGCCGACTGATTTTTTTTTTTTTTTCTCTTTTTTTTTCTTCTTCTTCTCCCAACAGACCCTTGACGTCCTCGCCTCCCACCCCCTCGCCGCCCGCACCTACCGCGTCTGCCTCGGCATGGAACAGAGAGAACACGGCTCGGCCGCCAAAGCAGAGGCCATCATCAAGCGCTATCGAAAGCAAAACGCTTTCCTCGACGTTGATTTTTCTGTTCACCCTGGTGATATCGTTGGCGAGAGCGCTGGCAAGTCGTGAGTCCCGGGCCGGAGGCACGGCACGTCACGGCTCAGCTCAGCTCAGCGGAGCAGCTCATCCGTCCTCTTTTCCTTTCCACCCGTTCCTTCCCCCCCAGCTCCAACATCGCTTGGGCCGCCCGCCACATGGCGTCGCGCACACCGTCGACGGCCCACTCCCGTCAGATCATCACCGTCATGGACGCCGACACCTGTTTCGCCGCCGACTACTTCCTCGCCGCCTCCGTCTCCTACTCCCTCGCCCCGCCCTCCAAACGACGAAGGACAATGTTTGTACCCCCCATCCTCTTCGACCGCAACTCGCCCGACGTGCCCGTCTTCGTCCGCGTCGCCGACATCTTTTGGGCCTGCGCCGGCATCGGCACCATCTACCCCGGCTCGACGATCAAGGTGCCGACGAGCGCCTACTCCGTCAGCCTCGACTTGGCCAAGCACTGCGACTTTTGGGATACCGGCCCGGAGGCCATCGGCGAGGACATGCACTTTTTCTGCAAGGCTCTCTTCGAGACCAAGGGTAACGTGAGTACTCCGTCCGACCGACCGAAGTTCGCAGGAGGGTGAGCATGCACGCTCACCGCCGCCGCCGCTCTACCCCTCTTCAGCTCAACGTCGAGACCATCTACTCCTCAGCTTCGCAATGCAACGTCGTCGGCACGCCCGCCTACGGCTTGCTCGGTAACTATCTAAGCGACTGCAAGGCCCGTTGGACCCAGGCGGTCCGGCATATGTGGGGCAGCCTCGACTCCGGCTACGTCTGGTACCGCATCTTGACCGGTTCCTTCGGGCCCTCCAAGCCAGGCGCCGGCTACGCCGCCATCGGCGGAGATGGTCCGGAATCATGTCTCGAGGAAGACGATCTTGAACGCGGTCTCTCCGTCGACACCGGCGACCTGCTCCCCGTGGTGTGCGTCAAGGACGGAGAGGAGGTCGCCGCGTTCGTCCTCGACGACGATTCCGGCGAAGCCGATTCTGAAGGCGACAACGATTCCGCCACCCTCGTCGGACGCCCCTCGCCCATCCCCGAGCCCGCGGCCGACAAGGTCGAAGGCGTGGGACGCTCCGGCGACGCCAAAGTCGTCGACGCCGACGACTACAGCAGTACCAACGACGACGTCGTCTCCGACGACCGCCAACGGTGGTGGCCTTTCCTCGTGCTCGTCACCCGCGTCTACGAGGCGCACCAGATGGTCGCCCACGTCTTCATCCTCAGCTCCATCCTCACCATCTACCCCACCGTCGTCTACCGCGATGGCTCGCTGGCCATCGCCGACGTCTTCCATCGCCAAGCCTCGTGGCAAATGGCCATGACGGCGCTCCGGTCGAGCCCCATGATGGCGACGGTCAACCTGCCGTCGGACCTCCCTTTCGACCGCCAGCCAATCTGGCTCGTCCCAGACCTGGTCGTGTGTGGCCTCTACTTTGCTCGCGTCCTCGGCTTTGTCGGCATCCTCGCCACCGTCGTCTCCTGCATCTTGCACGATTTATACCACCACGCCGCTGCGACGGAGCGCTGGCGCCACTCGCAAAAGGCCCTCGCAGAGTGGAAGGACAAGGAGCGCGCGGCCCGTCGGCAACACCCGGAGGTGGCCGTCGCGTCTTCTGAAGTGCCCGCCCGTTACCTCGGCATCCGTCCCGCTAGGACATGCAAGCGCAAATGGCCTATCGCCGCCTTGGACTTTCTTGCCATCCCCGCCGGACTGTGAGTGGGGGTGTGGGGGGTTCCACGTCGGTCTCCTGAACTGAACGTTGACACTTCTTCTTTTTCTTCTTCTTCCAAAGCGCGTACGGCGTCGCCCCGATGATCTGGGCGCAGTTGAACCACCTCGTAACCAACCGTCTGGCCTACACCGTCTCCGCAAAGCCCAAGGCACTCATCGTCGTGCCAGCGTCGGACGGAGCAGCGCTGACCGTCGCCGTCGCCGACCGACGCTCCTTCGACGGCCGACCGCGCCTGTCTCTCGACGGCCGGACGCCGCGCTTGTCGTCCCTCGACAACGTCCGGCCCACGCGCTTCTCCCTCGACGGCCGTCCTACGCACATCGCCCTCTCTCGGCTCGGCGAGACGGTCGTAGAGGCGCGCGCCTGACGGACGGCGGGTCGTGCACGAAGGCGGCATATCTAATATCGTTTCTACGGTACGGTTTCTCGGAGCGGCTCTCTCGACGTATTCTTAGCTTTTTTAGTCCCCCGCTCCGCTCGAGCTGCCTCGACTCGAGTAGTAGTTTTTTTTTTTTAATGGACATGCATCTCTTGCGAGTTGCGGTCGCTGGATTTGTCGTCCTCCCGAGCCGTACGACGGCGGAGGAGAGATTGTTACAAGTCAGTCAGTCCCTTCGTCCCTGTCGTCCCCTCCGTCGTCGCATGGTACCCGCGGAGACGGGCAGAACGGGCCCGACCGGCCTGGCGTGTGTTCGGATCCATCATTCGCCTCGGCCTCGGCCTCGGCGTCCAAGGGGAAAAGAAAAGAAAAAGGAAGGCCTTGGTTTGGTGGTGCCTGTACGCCCGCAGGTGGTGGGGTGCATCTCTCTCTCTGCCTTCGCCGTATGTACATACATACATACTACATAAATACAGGCAGGGCCCTCATCACGACAGACACGTACGCACGTACGTCGTCGTCGTCCGCCACGCGACGTCCGTCAGTGTCAGTCACCATGAAGGGCTCGTAGCGCCCGCCGTTGGTCGAAACCCGTAGTCAATAGTGAGCAGTCTAGCGTACAGAAGGGGTGACGTAACAAAGAAAGAAAGCGAACAGACGCCCGAGCTGGGACCGACAGGACAGAAGAGAAAAGGGCCTCCCCCTCGTTCGTCCCGTCTCAGCTCGATTAGTGGTAGATACTTCGCTTGCCGCCCTTGCCGTTTCCGCCCCCTCCACCACCGCCGTTGTTGTTACCGCCACCGCCGCCGCCCTTGTTGTTGTTACCGCCACCACCACCGCCGTTCTGGTTGCTGGGACCGCTACCGCCGTAAAAGTTCTCGATGATGTCGCAGGTGTAGCCCGCGCCGCGACGACGACGACGACCACATTCGTTGCCGTTGTTGGCGCCGTTGGCGTTTCCTTTGATCGTCTCGCCGCCGCCGCCGCCGCCGCCACCATTACCGTTTCCGCCAC